>PVIW01008331.1:9738-62394 GCA_004026585.1 Noctilio leporinus
TTTTTTTTTTTTTTTTTTTTTTTTTTTTTTTTTTTTTTTTTTTTTTTTTTTTTTTTCTTTTCTTTTCTTTATTTTTAGTTCCTGTCTTTGTGGTATGACCTTCTGTCATGTAGAGGTGCACCTTCTTTACTTCTGGATCCACCTATGGTGAGGTCAGATCATTCCATATTCTGGGCCTAGTCAGCCTGTTGGAGAGCAAACCAGAGCTTCACTGTCTTTGTCTGTGCCCTTCATTTTTTAATCCAATTAATCTATGCTAAGCTATCAGGTGTAGACACCACTAGGCAGAACAGATTAATTTAGTTGTAATCCGATCAATCTGTAATCAGTGCAGAATAGACTTTATTTCTTCCTTTATGCTTTTGCCATACTCAATGAGTTTTCTGACTATCTTTATCACCAGTGTTTTGAACTCTGCATCTGATAGGTTGGCTATCTCCATTTCACTTAGGTTTTTTTTCCTGGAATTTTGATCTCTTCTTTCATTTGGGCCATATTTTTTTGTCTCCTCAACTTGACAGCCTTCCTATCTTTGCCCCTTTTTATTAGGTAGAGCTTCTGCATCTGTTATGTTGTAAGGGGTGATGAGGGAGAGTGTATCTACCCATGCCCCTACATTGGCCAGAAGCCTACTGACTCTTAAAGTAGAGATTGAGAGAATGTAATATGCACTTCCCAGAAACTTATAGTGCTCTCCAGTTGGGCAAAAGAGGGTATTTATGTGAGTAACAAGGTTTTTTAAAAATTTAAAACAATCCAGGGAAATCACTAGCTCCTTGTATAACTTTAGAATGAAGTAGTTTCTGGTGTATATGCAATGAGATTAATTAACATTAATGAATTATTTTCACATGGACATAAAGGACTCTCAGAACCTTGTGGGCTTCAGAATATGGGATCAATTGTCATTTTGTATGAAGATTGTGGAAGACACTTCAAGAGTTAAAGAATCCAAGTTATAACTGATAGGCAGGTTTAAAGCTAGAAAAGTGGAAATCAGATCAGCCTATTCTTAGATAACATGGATAGCCAAGTTCATGACTGAGTCTAGCCTGGATCATCTACAAATAGCTATCCCTCTGAGAGTCTAGGATTATGAAATAGTAAACAAAATGGGGATAAAATTACCTAATGAAAATTATTATGAAAAAGGGCTGAAAAGGTTAAATTTAATAATGAATGTAATAATAATGAATGTAATATATCAGGCATAGTGCCTGACCCTTAGTGTGTGAACTATGCTATTATTAGATAAGTAATAATAATAATATAATAATTATGCCACTATTATTATTACTATGATCTTTTTACAAGGAGAAAAAAATAATAAGTTTGGAGGTTCTGGGAGCATTTCTGATTAAGTCATGGCCATGAGAAAGACGTCCTAGTTCTCCTCTAGCTGGAAGTACTAATTCAGTCCTTATTGTTTTCTACTATGGTGAGATTTTGCTCTGAGGAGTCTCAAGTCAATTAGAGAGAGAATGGTCTAACATAGGCTTTTGGGCACATTATCTGACAACCTCAGGGAACTGACTCTTGCATTCAATGCAAGATGCCCAGGCTATGGACATTTCCAGATTGTTTGGAAGCTCCATTGTAAGAAAGGAGTCATCCTCCCTTCTCATAGCATATAAAATTCTTTTCCTCTCCCAGCTGCATCCAAGGTTATAGCCCCTGGAACACCTACCACATATATAATATCAGCTGATTCATCCTCCTCCCTCAGGTGTTCTTTTCTCCACCACAAGGGGGTAGAGTGAAGCCTATAGGTGGGCCCTATAGCAACATTCAGAATCTAATCTGAGTAGGAAAACATTTTCCCTAAAAGAAAGACAATATGACAGGTAACTCTTCCTAAATGACAGGTAACTCTTCTCTAGTGCTGAGGAGAGAGGGAGCACAGTAAATATGCTTTACTGAATCTATCAACCAAAGATTCTTAAATTTCTATGACAAGAATTCACAGTGGAATCTAGGTAGATGAGAATAGGATTGACTTTGAGAATTGATAGTAGGAAGCAGCTGTATTATAGGGCAATACAAATAACTATCATAATCCCTGCCCCCAATAAGTTTTCAATCCAGGTACCTATATACTTGCAAGGCTCCCTGAAAACCTAAAAAAAAAATTTATTTTTAAATCCTAAATAATCCTACTAAATTGTTATCTTCTTTTGGACTTACTTGAGCTTTAAAGTTCCCATGTTCAAATCTAAATGCATGCCGTGTTCTAATTAGTTGCTTCCCTAAAATGGAATCACCTGTCTTCATCATCAGGCTGAAAGCCTCAAAACTCCTTGATTCTTCTTTTTTCTTTCACTAAAGTTAGACATTTTCCAAGTCAGGTGGATGGTCGATCTGCATGGCCTGTGTAGTGAGAATAACTCTTGTCTATCTACTTTCATCATTCTCAATATTATACTCATTAGTTTTATTCTAAAGTGTTCTCAACATCTTCCACTTCTGTTTGTTCCAGTCCTATACTCTTTAAGTGTTAGGATTAATCTTTCTAAGGAATTGATGTAAATATGCCCAGAAAAGAGAATCCCTGCTAAAACTGAGCAGTCAGTATACTGGTATGAAAAACAAGCTTTCATAAATTTGACAGTTGCACATTGACTTACCATTCAGTGCTTTGTCACTTCTGGATTAATGGATGAACCCTCAATGTTTGAAATATATAATGACCTCACTGGGGTGCCATAGCCACATGAGCCTCAGCCAGGATAGCAGTCTCCCAGTATTGTAATGCTGAAGGAATAGGCATTTTTATTACAGTACCAAAAATAATATATACATCTATATCAATATATCTATATATCTATATCTATCTATACACACACACATATATACACTCTTCTCAACACCCCATTTAAGGAGGCATGACTATTTGATATTGTAGAGTACCTACACATAGTGGTTACTTTAGTAATAATTATTCTTATAAATATTATTACCATTATACTGTTGGGGTCCCTTTGCTGGGTTTATATCTTAATCCTGAAGTTGTAATATCAATTGGGCTTCTCCCAAAATGTTATTTCCTTTATTTTGGTTCAAATGTCAATTTCTTCTTTTGCCTATAATCCCCAAACAAGGGAAATTGTAAAAATCCCATTCAAAGTAGAGGAGTAAGGAGCTGTCACTCACTGACCTTGGAGCCACCTTTGGTATTTTCTCTGGCATAAATAAGGTAAAATACTGAGGCAGGGTCCTGCAAGATATGTATGGACTTGCTCAGCAGCATTTCTCTTTTCCTATAAATAATTGCCCTTTTCCCCTTTGGAGAAATAGTTTTTTTTTTTTTTTTTTTTTTTTTTTTCCTCAGTGCTTGAAAATGCATTAGAAAAAAGAAAAAAAATCAGCTCTGTCTTCTCTTGAACTAAGGGCTTCCTCACCTAGACAGAAACCTTTGTCAATACAAAAGCAGCATGAGAGGCATTCCTTTCTTCAAGAAAACAACCTGTCTGAAGCCATTTAGCATTCCAATGAGTTTTCAAGAGGAACTTCACTAGGTGTGGTCAACAGGCAGAAAGGAGCAAAAAGCAAGAGGAAGGATATTGAAGCATTCAAGAGAGCTTATCTGCAGGTGTTTGTAGGCTGCAAGTGAATGGAAACCTCGGCCAGACACAACAGCCCCCTGATCTGTGGGCTGGGAACTGTGCCTCAGCAGTGAGGGAAATGCCTATAGTCCTTAACCCCGTCTGAGCAATTAGTATATGTCCTTGATTTGTCTAGCTTTCAGTCCCCTGATGTCAGTGCCTCCTTTTCCTTGTTCAAATTCTGTTCTCATGCTGACATCCCACTGAGTCACTATGATTTAAGTCCATATTGGGTTGAAAGAGGGCCAAGCCAGGATGCTAGAGGCCAGCACTCAGTTTTCTGTGGCACAGCAGACCTTCCAGGCAGCCTTGGGTGCATGGCTCAGCCCTGAATTGTCCTTGTCTTTTCATTTGCTATGATGAGATGATAGCAAGTAACTCGCCTAGCAGGTGGGACCTCTGTGCCAGCCTAACAGGCTCATGCCAGCGACAATGTGGAGCACTGTGCAAAGAGGAGGCATTTCAAGACTTCCTTCACTTAAACTGTTAGTTTCCTTTTCTTTCAGATGGAACAAATAACCAACACATTTCAGAGGGGTGTGCTTCAACAAATAAACACATGATTTGCCCCTTAATGGGTAGAATAGGGAATGTGTGGAGCAATCACATCGAAGCCAGCACAGCTGCTCATTTAGTAGCCGCTATTTAGAAAACAACTTGAATCTAGAAACTGTAGGTCTCTTTAGTAAATGTCTTCTTAATTATTTGAGAAATTGCAAGCCTTAGGCAGGAGAAAGAAGCCAGTGGATCAATGTTAGAGTGAGAGAGAATGGTCAGGTGCCTGGGCTCTGAAGACACACTGCTATGTAGTATCTTGTTTCCTGGCCAAAATACAGATACACAGAACTCATGCTAGGAAGTCTCAGAGCTGATATTGGAAGTAATAGTCGGGAAGCCTAATTGCATCATGTGTGAGCCAGCTGCCAATATGAAAGGGAGGATGAACCAGGAGCCAGAGAATAATATCCCTTGTCTTGAACTTGCACAGTTTCTCCAAAGGGCAGGAGAGGTTGGAAGAGCCCAAAGAAAGAATTTGGGGGTCATTTTAGGAAAAGGGTTTTCTTATGCTTTTAAATTTTTGAACTTTCTTCTGAAAATTTTCTTTCACAGTTCTAATCAGGTAGGGTTATTCTGAGGAAAAAGACTGGTCCAAGGTCAAGCAAGGAGAAACAGGGGTTATGCTGACAAGATGATAAGATGTGGCAACTTGGGGCAAGCTGGTGTGAGGGCTAAGTCTGAGACAACTTTTGGAGCAAAAAGCAACAACTGCCTCTTCTTATAGACTGAGGCCCTTAGCAATCTCCTATTTTGCTTTTACACAGATGCCATTACACTCCAGAAACAGCTAGACAGCTGCAGGACCTGACAAGCATTCCCATATGAGCCCTGCTGTGCTTTACTTTTACCAAAAGCCCAACCCATTTTTCATTTTTTGAGATAACGCCATACTGTTTTCCATAGTGGTTGCACCAGTCTGCATTCCCACCAACAGTGCATGAAGTTTCCCTTTTCTCCACATTCTCCACTGTTGTTTCTTGCTTTATAGATGGCAGCCATTGTGACAGGTGTGATGATATCTCATTGTGGTTTTAGTTTGCATTTCTCTAATGATTGGTGATGCTGAGCATCTTTTCATATGTTTATTGCCACCTGTATATCCTTTCTAGAGGTGTCTATTCATGTCCTTTGCCCATTTTTTTAATTGGGTTGTTTGTTTTTTTGGTGTTGAGTTTTGTAAGTTCTTTATACATTTTGGATATTAAACCCTTGTCAGATGTATCACATGTTCTCCCATTAATAAACCAGATCTTTTCATCAGTTTATGATTTCTTTTTCTGTGCAAAAGCTTTTTAGTTTGATGTAGTATCATTTAAAAAAAATATTTTAGTTTCTATTATGTAGGTGATATATCAGAAAAAAAAAATTGCTACATATATTATCCAAGATTTTACTACCTATCTTTTCTTCTAGGAATTTTAGGGTTTTGCATCTAACATGTAAGTCTTCAATACATTTTGAGTTTATTCTTGTGTATGGTATAAAAAGGTTGTCTAGTTTCATTTTTTTGCAGATACGTATCCAGTTTCCCCAACACCATTTATTTAATAAAATACCTTTAATCATTGCATGTTCTTGCCTCCTTTGTCAAGTATAAATTGACCATAAAAGTATGAGTTTATTTTTGGGCTATTTTGTTTCATTAATCTATATGTCTATTTTTATGCTAGTACTATAATGTTTTGATTACTATTGCTTTACAATACAGTATAGTTTGATATCAAGCAGCATGATTCCTCCAACTTTGTTCTTCTTTCTCAAGATTGCTATGGCTGTTTGGAGTCTTTTGTGGTTCCATTAAAATTTTTGAAACATTTGTTCTAATTCTGAGAAATTCACCATTGGCATCTTGATAGGAATTGAGTTGGATAAAAAAAGCTTTGGTACATTTACACAATAGAATTCTACTCAGCTATAAAAGGAGAAGAAAATCTTACCTTTTGTGACAGCATGGAGGGAACTGGAAAGTATTTTTATAAGAGAAATAAGGTGGTCAGAGAAAGACAAGTATCATATTATTTCACTTGTATATGTAATCTAATGAACAATATGAACTAACAAATAGAACAGCCTCATAGATACAGAGTACACACTGACAGATGCCAGACTAAAAGTATGGTGATTATTAGAGGAAAGGGGAATGGGGAAGTAGAGAAAAGTAAAGGAAGGATAAATGGTGATGGAAGGAGACTTGACTTGGTTGGTGAACACACAATGCAATACACAGGTGACGTATTATAGAATTATACACCTGAAACCCATGTAATTTTATTAATCAATGTCACTCTGATAAATTCAATGAAAAAGAAGTCCATCCCATAAGATAATGTGGTGGTGGATATAGGAGAGTGTGGGCCATCCCCAAAGCTGTTTTTGAGGTGAATTTCACTCTGGACCAAGTCTGAAGCTCCTGGTAACTTTCCAGACATGCACCTGACAAAGGACTAGTATTCCAAACATAAAAAGAGTTCCTGCAGCTTGATAACTACAAGACAAAACCCTAATTTTAAGAAGGTGGGTGGGGATTTGAAGATGGTTTATAGAAGAAGCTAGGCAAAGCCCAGTAAACACATGGAAGTGAGCTCACAAATCTGAGTCAACAGAAGAAATCAAATTAAATTTACAATGAGACACTAGTACACACTTACCAGAATGGTCAAAATAAAAAATAGATTGAAAATGCCAAATGCTGGTGAGGATATGGAGCCACTCTTATACATTCCTGCTGTTATTGATAGTTTCTTTAAAAGATGGTCATGCCTCAAACTAGGACTCAGCTGCTCTCAATCTTAGATGTTCATCTGAAAAACAAAACTAAATTAAATAAAAGCCTGTGCAAAATTGTTCATAGCAGTTTTATTCAAATAGCAACATTAAGAAAACTAAAAACAGCACAGGTGTTCATCAACAGAAGAATGGGTGAACAAGCTGTGGTATAGTCTTACAATGTAACTCAGCAGTATAAAAGGAATGAACTACTACTGACCCGTATAACAATATGGATGAATTTCAAAACCATGCTGAGTGACGGATGTCAACACAAGAGTACTTGCTGCATGATGGTCTTTATGTAAAGTTCTTGAAGAGGTGAAATAAGTTTATTGTGACAAATCAGAAAAAACGGTTACTTCTGGAGAAAGAATTGACTGGAAAGGAGTACAAAGAAATGGAGGCTTGAAAATGTACTCTTCATATATTAGACTGTGAGTTATGTGAATATACACATTTTTTAAAAACTGTTCATCTTAATTTGGTCTGCAATGGCAAATTACCACAAACTGTGTGGTATGAACAACATAAACTTATTTCTCAAAGTTATGGTGACTGAGAAGTCCAAGATCTAAGTGTCAGCAGATTTGGTTCTGGTGAGAGCTTACATTCTGATTGGAAGACGACTTTCTTCTTGTTGTGTCCTCACATGCAGAGAGCAGAGAGAAAAGTCAAGTTCTATGGTGTCTTCTCATAAGGTGACTATTCCTTTCATGAGCGCTTCACCCTCATGACTTAATCAACCCCAAAAAGCCCCACCATCTAATATTGTCACATTAGGGGTTAGGATTTCAACATATGAGTTTTGAGAGGACACATATACATTTAGCTCATAAGAGTGATCAAACTATCCACTGAGACACACATACTTTTAGCTAATAAGAATGATCAAACTGTCTACTGAAAAATCTATGAACCACACATTTTTATTTTTACTAGCAAGTAAATGTTAACTCAGTTTTAAAAATTAAGAGGCCTCTCTTCTTTTCCTAAGATTTAAAGGGTCCCTTTCATCAGGGACTACTTTTTAATATTTTTAAAACTCCAGCCAATGCCAAAGTCATCTCTGAAGTATGGTAGCAAATCAAACTGCACCACTCCAAGGGTGAGTGCACCATCCTTCTTAAATAACTATAGACACTATGAGTTCAAGTCAGCTTTTGTGAGGAGAGAAGGGGAACTTATCACTTGACTTAGGATTAGGAGATTGGTTGACTGGTCCCATTCTAGATAGTTACCTAGAATCTTTAGGTGAGTCACTTCGCTTCCTTATATCCTCACTTGTAAAGGAAGAGGTTTGGCCTGAAGTTTAATAGATTCTTTTCTAGTTCTGCTAGAAAATTTTCTGTTAGAAAATTGCTAAGTGACTGAGTTGAAATGGAGAAAAAAACCCAGTATAATAGCATCCAACACATGACATACTTAGAGGCAAAAATAAGACTTGTAGACTAGGGAGAACCAAGATGGAGGAGGAGTAAGTGGAGCTTCACCAATCTCCTCCCAACACCAAACTGGATTTATAACTTAATTGGGGAGAAATCATTCAGAATAACCAACAGAACACCAACTGGAGAGAGAAGCCTTGTTACCACAGACAAAACAGAAGGTGCCACTTCATCACAACCTGACCAGCAGGAAGTGCAGAGATGCAAGAGGCTGGCGGGGTCCGCACAACTGAAGGGATGGAGAACCATATCAGCAGGTCAGGGTTCCATCTGAGAAGGGTGGGATCTAAACCCCGCAGCTGGGCTTCCAGCATACAGCAACAAAACTGAGAGTTAAACAGCACCCAGCTGTGAAAAGCAAAAAGCCTCCAGATTTAGCTGGTTTGACAGAGAGACCCAGCTCTTAAAGGAACCAAGCACGAAAATACAGTGGCACCCACCTACCCTGGGCTCCATTAGAGAAAGGGCAGAGTGTACCAGAGATGCTTAGGGAAAGTTTGGGTCAGTGGCTTTAGGGGGAGAGCTGAGGGAGCAGCCCATGAGTTCAGTGTAGACCCATACCCCATACAGCCAGCAGACTACTCTTTTCCAAAGGGCGGTAGCCTGAGGGGAAGCCACAACCCCACCCATAGGAATTAATCCACCCCAACCAGCAGTACCTAAACCCGACCTCAGATCACAAGTTGATTGGATTAATAACTGAATTCATCTGTGCCAGCCAGAGGTGCCTAAAACTGACCGCTGATCACAGACTGATTGGATTAACAATTTAAGGAGACAGAGGAAGACAGTGGATCTCTGGTAGTCTCCAACTGGCTGACTAGGCCCAGGCTGGGACACGAATTGACGTCACCAAGCACGAATCCAGGAAGTAAAAAAAGTGCGCCTCTACAGCGTAGAAGGCCACACCACTAAGATAGTAAGTCAAAGCAGACCAATCCAAGAAGCAGAAACAAACAACAGCCACCTAAAATGGGGAGACAAGAAAGTAAACCCTCAGCGAAAGGAAAGGAAGAATCCCCAGGAAAAATGCAAAATGAAATAGAGGCAAGCACACTCTCAGACATGGAATTCAAAATAATGATGATAGAGAAGCTCAATGAGCTCAGCGAATACAAAGAAAAGTGCAAACAATTCCAGGGGAACTATGAAGAACTCCAGGAAAGCTACAAGTAACTTACTGAGAACTACATCAGCATTAAAAAGGACATAGAACCATCAATAAGAGCCAGGAGGAAATGAAGAATACCAGTTCTGAATTGAAGAACACAATAGAAGGAATCAAAAGCAGGCTAGAAAAAGCAGAGGATTGGATCATCAAGCTGGAGGTTAATGTAGAAAAATATTCCCAGGCAGTGCAACAAAATGAAGATAGACTGAATAAGAATGAAGATGTTTTATGAGAGCTGCAGGACAATATGAAATGTGAGAACACCAGTATCATAGGGATACCAGAAGGAGAAGAGGAGGAGCAAGAGATAGAAAACCTGTTTGAAAAAGTAATGACAGAAAACTTCTCTAACTTGAGGAGAGAAAAAGTCATGCACACTCAGGAAGCGCTCAGGTCCCAAGGAAGATGAACCCAAACAGGCCCACTCCAAGACACATCATAATGAAAATGGCAAATTTCAAAGACAAGGAGAGAATCATAAATCCAGCAAGAGAGGAACAGCTAATAACATACAAGGGGGCTCCCATAAGATTATCAGCTGATTTCTCAACAGACGCACAATAAGCCAGAAGGGAATGGCAAAAAATATTTCAAGCAATGAAAAACAAAGGCCTGCAACCAAAAATACTCTACCCAGCAAGGCTGTCATTCAAAATGGAAGGTGAAATAAGGAGTTTCCCAGACAAAAGAAGTCTAAAAGAATATATCTGCACTAAACCAGCATTGCAGGAGATGCTAAAGGGTCTGTTTTAAGAAGATAAAGAAACAGAGAGATAGACAGGAACACAGATACAAAGGGAAAAATAAATAATGAATAAGTACCTATCAATAATACCTTAAAGGTAATTGGATTAAATGCACCAATCAAAAGATATTGGGTAGCTGAATGGATAAGAACCAACTTAAACTTATGAATGCTTTAAAATGATCTTGTTATAAACAGATGTTACTAAGTAAGGTATACTTTGTATATTATTTGTATTTGCATTACTGCAGGTTGTTTTCTTAGATTGAAATTATTTCACAATATGGGAAAATCATGTTACTTGCAATAACTCCGAACAATTGAATACAGTTAAGGAAGAAGAAAATAAGCAAATGTGGATGTATATTGCATAGAAGACATGCTATCTTTCTTATTCACTATTACAAAATATGTGCTTGTTTGTGGGTGTGTAATATATAGATTTCGTTAGCAATTTAGGTTTTAAATAGCAACCAAATGGTCACTGGTGTGTTGTGAAATCAGTCAGTCTTTAGGTTAGAAAAGATGCTGAGAATGAAGACCAATTGGGATGGAAGTTGCAAACTACTAAACTACATGATGCTTGTACATAGGCAATATATATTCTCATATTAACATGTAAATTAGATGAGATTCCTTTCAAATAGATCATCAAAATAAACATTTCTGCTTAGGAAGGCCCCCAAACTGGGGATGCTTGGAAAAAGGAATGAATGCTATACTAAACTTTATTATTGAAATGTGAATGTACCTAATCTCCACCTCAACAGACTCTTAAATAGTTCAAGGGTTAGTTTAGGACCACATAGATGGTCAACCACAAGTTAAAAAAATAGCTAGAATACTATTCTACAAAATTATTTAAATCCGCCCTGGCTGGTGGCACAGTGGATAAGGTGTCGGCCTGTGAACCCAAAGGTCGCAGGTTCGATTCCCCTGCCAGGGCACATAACCAGGTTGCAAACCAGGTCTCCAGTCAGGTCTGTGGCTGGAGGCAGGTGAAATGCAACCGTACATTGATGTCTCTCTCCCTCTCTGCCTCTCTCCCTTCCCCTCTTTCTAAAATAATGAAATAAAATCTTAAAAAAAAAAAAAAATTTAAATCCTAGGGATTTTTATTTTTTACCTCAACCCAGTAGACATAATCATTTCTACTCTAGGGATCAGTGGAGCACTGCAAGTTCCATTATTTCTGAAGGCTTCAACTTGTAAAACACATATAGAGGAAAAACAGAAGGTATTGAAAGAAGTAAGACCTGTGCACAGTCAAAAGAACAAAAAAAAATCAATCTACTATTTAAGATGGAAAACACCAAAAAGAATAAGTTATAGTTCCAATAGCTTAAAATAAAGTTGAGTGATATTATTGGAGAGGGGAGAATCTGACTCAAAAATTAAATTCAAGCCCTGACTGATGGCTCAGTGGAAAGGCCCTGGCCTGCGAACCCAAAGATCTCTGGTTCGATTCCCCAGCCAGGGCACATAACCAGGTTGCACACCAGGTTTCTAGCCAGGTCTATAGCTGGAGGCAGGTGAAAGGTAACCATGCTTTGATGTCTCGCTCCCTCTCTTCCTCTCTCTAAAAATAATATATAAAATCTTAAAAAAAAAACAACAAAACTAAATTCATTTTTTTACTATGGGTTTGGCATTGTCTCTAGGACAATTTTCACAAAAGTGAGTCCTGCAATACACAATTTCTGTAATATACTTCACAAAAATAGCATTCCAGAATAAAACAAGTATTAAAGAAGGAAATAACTGCTTAATTTGCTATAATATATCTAGAATACTATCATTTAACATGTAATAATTATATACGCTATTGGCATATTTAAAAATTTTTGCATTAACTCTTCAAAATCCAGTATGTAGTTTAAATATGTGTAAAAATATGTAAGTGTGTAAATGTATTTTTGCATGTGTTTGGTAATATTGCAATTCATATTACTTAAAAGAGTAATTCTTTGAACAATTGAATTAATGTAGGCATTTTGAAATAATGAAAGGAAAAATTTGTATTAATATGATTTGAGAAGATGACAGAAGGCAACAATTAAATGGTGAATTGTTTGGATGTGAAAGGAAAAAAAAAGGTACACATTGGTGGTTACAGAATAGACAGGGGGATGTTAAGAAGAATAAAGGAAATGGAGAGGTCAGAGAACTTATAAGCATGACACATGGAAGTGAATGTGGTGGGGGCATTGCAGAGAAAATGGGGTACCAGTTGGAGGAGGGCAATGGGAGGAAAATTGGGACAACTGTAATAGCAAAGTAAATAAAATTTTAAAAATTTAAAAATTAAATAAAAAAGACTTGTAGACTAGATACTATAAAACAAACCTGAAAGTAAACAAAACTTAAATGAATAGAGATACACTGTGTTCATGGTTTGAAGATTTAATTTGGTTGAAATGAAAATTCTCCCCATATTAATCAATACATTCACTGCAATGACAATAAAAATCCCAGCAGGCAGTCTGGTCCTAAATATTTATACTGTAAAAGTAAAGGACCTATGAAAGGCAAGACACTTTTGAGGAGAGAGAGTGGAGGGAGAATAAAATTAAAGAACATACATGACCAGATTTCAAGAACTACTGTAAAGCTACAGGATCTTTAAAAAAGTGTAGTACTGGCATAAAAATAGGCATGTATACCTATAAACCAGAATAGAAAACTATATCTACCCCCAAATGGTTATTGGTTTTTCAAAGAGCTACCAAAACTATTCAATGACAAAAGAATAGTCTTTTTAAAATATATTTTAAAACTTTACTTATTTTTCAGCTTGAGGTATAATTGACACACAGTTGTGTGTGTGTGTGTATATATATATATAGTATACAACATGGAAATTTGACACATGTATACTTTGTTAAATGATTGTCACTGATTAACAAACACAATTATTACCTCCCATGTTATTGCTTTGTGTGTTTGATAAGAATACTTAAGGCCTAGTTTCTTAGAAACTTTCAAATACACAACACAGTACTAACTACAGTCACCATGCTGTACATTAGATTCTCAGAGCTTATTTATTTTGTAAATGAAGACGTGTGCCCTTTGACCAGTGTATGCCCATGGCATCCTCATTCCATTCTCTGGTAAGGTAACCACAATTCTACTTTGTTTCCTTGAGTGACTTAAAGAATAGATTCCACATATAAGCAAGATTATTTAATATTTGTCTTTATCTCCCTAATTTCACTTAGCATAATGTCTTCTAGGTTCATTTATGTTTTTGTAAATGGCAGGATTTCTTTTTGATGGTTTACATATGTATATATTCAATTAATTTGTTGATAAATTGTTTTCATATCTTGGTTACCATGATACTGATTTTGCTTTCTTTCAGTATGTACTTAGAAGTGAAATTGCTAGATTGATGATAACATTTTTCGTGTGTGGAATCCCCGGTGTTTTTCATAATGGCTGCACCAATTTACTTTCTTCACACCCCCACTAACACTTGTTATCTCTTTTCTTTTCAATAAAAGCCATCCTAACATGTGTGAAATGACATCACATTATTGCTTTGACTTGCATTCTCTTGATGATTAATGATGACGTGTACTTTTTATATATCTATTTGCCATTTGTATGTCTTTTTTGAAAAAAAAAAAAGTCTATTCATGTCCTTTACCCATTGTTTTAATTGTTTTGTTTTTGTTTGTTTATTTCTTGAGGCTGAGTTTTATAAGTTTCTTATATATTTTAGAAAACCCCTATAATAGTTTGAAAATACTGCTATTTTTCTTGTTTCGTAGGTTGCCTTTTTATTTTGTTGTTTTTTGCTAATGCAGACGTTTTTAGTTCAGTGTAGTGCCACTTTTTTTTAAAAATTTTATTGTTGTTGTATTACATCCATCCCCTTTTTACTCCCCTCTGTCCTCTTCCCCACCCATCCACCCACCCCCTACCAACCAAAGTCAATCCCACTTGTCCATGTCGATGGTTCTTCCATGCTAGTTCCTTGGCTAAACTGCTCCCCTTCTTTGCCTCCCCCTCCAAACTACCCCTCCCCCTCGCCCACTGAAGGTCTATTCCATGTATGCATGTATCTAGTTCAATTTTGCTTGTTTGTTTGTTTTGTTCATTATTGTCCTGTAATGGGTGAGATCATATGGTATTTGTCCTTCACTGACTGGCTTATTTCACTAAGCATAATACTTTCTAGTTCCATCCATGTTGTTGCAAAGGGTAGGAATTCCTTCTTTCTTTCTGCTGTATAGTATTCCATTGTGTAAATGTACCAAAGTTTTTTGATCCAATCATCCACCAATGGGCACTTAGGCTGTTTCCAGCACTTGGCCATTGTAAACAGTGCTGCTATGAACATAGGAGTACATAGGTTCTTGTGAATTGATGTTTCAGG
The DNA here is from genome assembly GCA_004026585.1 of Noctilio leporinus. NCBI lineage: Eukaryota > Metazoa > Chordata > Mammalia > Chiroptera > Noctilionidae > Noctilio > Noctilio leporinus. Next base: position 24,413 of record PVIW01008331.1, read on the forward strand.
GTTCCTCGGGTATAGTCCTAGTAGTGGAATTGCTGAATCAAAAGGCAGTTTCATTTTGAGTTTTTGAAGGAAACTCCATACTGTTTTCCATAGTGGCTGCACCAGCCTACATTCCCCACAGCAGTGCACCAGGGTTCCCTTTTCCCCACATCCTCACCAACACTTGTTGTTTGTTGATTTGTTGATGATTGTCATTCTGACAGATGTGAGGTGATATTTCATTGTGGTTTTCATTTATATCTCTCTGATGACTAGTGATGTTGAGCTTTCTTTCATATGCCTCTGGGCCCTTTGTATATCTTCCTCAGTGAGTTGTCTGTTCAGGTCCTTTGCCCGTTTTTTAATTGGGCTGTCTGTCTCCCTGGTGCTGAGTTGCAGAAGTTCTTTATATATTTTGGATATCAAACCCTTGTCAGAGGTATCATTGGCAATTATGTTTTCCCATACAGTTGGTTCCCTTTGAATTTTCCTGGTGTTTTCTTTAGCTGAACAGAAACTTTTCAATTTAATATAGTCCCATTTGTTGATTTGCTCTTTAATTTCCTTTCCCTTGGGGAAGTATCACAATAAACATATTTCTGCATAGGATATCTAAAATTTTACTGCCTATATTTCTCTGCAGTACCTTTATGATGATACTACTTATGTTTAAGTCCTTTATCCCTCTTGAGTTTATTCTGGTGTATGGTGTAAGTTGGTAGTCTAGTTTTACTTTTTGCATGTTGTTGTCCAGTTCTCCCAACACCATTTGTTGAAGAGACTGTTTTTACTCCATTGGATGTTCCTTCCCCCTTTGTCTAATATTAATTGAACATAGTGTCCTGGGTTTATTTCTGGGCTCTGTATTCTGTTCCATTGATCTATATGTCTATTCTTATGCCAGTACCAGATAGTTTTGATGACAGTGGCCTTATATATTTTGATGTCTGGTATTGTGACTCCTCCTACCTTGTTCTTCTTTCTCAAGATTGTGATGGCTATTTCTTGGGCGTTTTTGGCTCCATGATTTTTTAAGTATTTTTTCTATCTCTGTGAAGTCTGTCATTGGTATTTTAATTGGGATTGCATTGAATCTGTAGATTGCTTTGGGTAGTATGGACGTTTTTATGGTGTTAATTCGTCCCATCCATGAACATGGCATATGCTTCCATTTATTTGTATCTTTCTTAATGTATTTCTTCAATGTTCTGTAGTTTTCTGAGTACAGGTCTTTTACCTCTTTGGTTAAGTTGATTCCTAAGTACTTTATTTTTTCTTGTTGCTATGGTAAATGGGATTTGTTTTTTTGCTTCTATTTCTGTTGTTTCATTATTGGTATACAAAAATGCTTTTGATTTCTGAATCATTATATCCAGCTATTTTGCTAAATTTGCTTATTAGGTCTAGTAAGTTTTTGGTGGAGTCTATCAGGTTTTGTATATACATTATTATTATATTATCTGCCAATAATGACAGTTTGACTTCCTCCTTTCCAATTTGGATACCTTTGATTCCTTTTTCTTCTCTGATAGCTATGGCTAGCACATCCAAAATGATGTTGAACAGAAGTGGAAAAACTGAACAGAAGTGGAAAAACTGAAATTAGCGCTTGTTCCTGATCTTAGGGGGAAAGCTTTTAGTTTTTGCCCATTGAGTATGATGTTGGCTTCAGGTTTCTCATATATGGCCTTTACGATGTTGAGGTATGCTCCCTTTGTTCCCATTTTGCTGAGGGTTTTTATCATAAATGGTTGCTGTACTTTATCAAATGCTTTTTCACCATCTATTGATATGATCATATGGTTTTTATCTTTCAATTTGTTGATGTGGTGTATTACATTTATTGATTTACGAATGTTGTACCCTCCTTGCAACCCTGGGATGAAACCCACTTGATCATGGTGTATGATCTTTGTAATATACTGCTGAATCTGGTTGGCCAATATTTTGTTGAGAATTTTGGCATCTATGTTCATCAGAGATATTGGCCTGTAGCTTTCTTTCTTAGTTGTGTCTTGCCCTGGTTTTGGGATTAGAATAATATTGGCCTCATAGAAAGAGTTTGAGAGTTTTCCCTCTTCCTGTATTTTTTGGTATAGGTGGAGAAGGATAGGAGTTAGTTCTTCTTAAATGTTTGGAAAAATCCACCTGTGTTTTCATCTGGTCCAGGGCTTTTGTGCTTTGTGAGATTTTGGATTGCTTCTTTAATTTCACTAGTTGTTATTGGCCTATTCAGACTTTCTGCTTCTTCTGGGTTCAGTTTTGGTAGATTATACATTTCCAGAAATGTGTCCATTTCATCCAGGTTGTTATATTTATTGTCATATAGTTACTTGTAGTAATTTCTTACAATCTTTTGTATTTCTGAGGTATCAGTTGTGATTTCTCCTCTGTCAGTTCTGATTCTATTTATTTGGGTCCTCTCTCTCTTTTTCTTGATGAGTCTGGATAAGGGCTTGTCAATTTTGTTTATTTTTTCAAAGAACCAGCTCCTGGACCTGTTGATTCTTCCAATTGTAGTTTGAATCTCTGAGTTATTCAGTTCTGCTCTGATCTTGATGATTTCCTTCCTTCTACTTGCTCTGGGCTTTGTTTGTTGTTGCTCCTCTAGTTCTTGCAGCTTTATGGTTAGGTTGTTTTTATAAACTTCTTGTGATGTGTTTATGAAGGCCTGTATTGCTATAAATTTCCCTCTGAGAACTGCCTTTGCTGTATCCCAGTGGTTTTGGGCTGTTGTGTGTTCATTGTCATTTGTTTCCAGGAACTTTTTGATTTCATCTTTGATCTCATTGTTGACCCCTTCATTGCTTAAAAGCATGTTATTCAGTCTCCATGAGTTAGAGAATTTTTGTTTTTTTTTCCTTGAAATTGGTTTCTAGTTTCAAGCCATTGTAATCTGAGAAGATACTTTGTAGGATTTCCATTTTCCTGTATTTGTGGAGGCTTGTCTTGTGACATACCATGTGGTTCATCTTAGAGAATGATCCATGTGCATTTGAAAAGAATGTGCATTTTGCTTCTTTGGGGTAAAAGACTCTGTATACATCAGCTAGGTCCATTTCCTCTAGAGTGTTGTTCAATGCCACAACATCTCTGGGGATTTTTGTTTGGAAGATCTGTCCATTGTTGATAGTGGGGTATTAAAATCCCCTACTATTAGTGTATTGCTATCTATATCTTTCTTAAAGTCTTCCACGATTTTTCTTATATATTTTGTGGCTCCTATGTTGGGTGCGTATAAGTTTATCAGAGATATTTCTTCTTGATAGATTGTTCCCTTAAGCATTATGAAATGTCCATCTTTGTCCCTTTTTATTGCCTTCATTGTAAAATCTATTTTTTCTGAAATTAGTATTGCTACTCCAGCGTTTATTTGTGTGTCCATTTGCTTGATATATATTTTTCCATCCTTTCACTCTCAATCTGTGTTGATCTTTTGTTTTGAGGTGGGTCTCTTGAAGACAGCATATATGTGGGTCATGTTGTCTTATCCATTCGGCTACCCTATGTCTTTTGATTGGTGCATTTAATCCATTTACATTTAAGGTGATTATTGACTGATACTTATTCATTGCCATTTTCTCCCTTTGTGTCTGTATTCCTTTTGGCTTTCTCTGTTTCTTCATTTTATTTGTTTACTTATTTTGATAGCAGACCCTTTAGCATTTCTTGCAATGCTGGTTTGGTAGAGATGTATTCTTTTAGTCTCTTTTTTGTCTGGGAAGCTCCTTATTTCTCCTTCTATCTTGAATGAGAGCCTTGCTGGGTAGAGTATTCTTGGTTGCAGGCCTTTGTTTACCATGACTTGAAATACTTTTTGCCATTCCCTTCTGGCTTGAATTGTTTCTGTTGAATAATCATTTGATAGCCTTCTTGTATCCCCTTTCTATGGTATTTGTTATTTCTCTCTTGATGCTTTTAGGATTGTCTCTTTGTCTTTGAAATTATCCATTTTAATAATAATGTGCCTTGGTGTTGGTGTGTTTGGGTTGATCCTCATTGGGACCCTCTGTGCTTCCTGAACTTGATTAATGTTTTCAGTCATCATGTTAGGGAAATTTTCTATCATAACTATTTTGAACAGGCTTTCCATTCCTTGTTTCTCTTCTCCTTCTGGTATCCCTATGTTACGGATGTTTTAACATTTCATGTTGTCCTGCAGCTCTCTTAAACCCTCTTCAATCTTGTTTAACCTTTTTTTATCCTCTCGTCCTGTCTTAGAGTATTTGTCTACATTATCCTCCAACTCGTTGATCTGGTCCTCTGCTTTCTCTAGACTACTATTGATTCCTTCTACTGTATTCTTCAATTCAGAAGTTGTATTCTTCATTTCCTCCTGGCACTTATTGATAATTTCTATGTTCTTTTTGATGCTGTTGTAGCTCTCAGTAAGTTTCTTGTAACTTCCCTGGAGTTGTTTATAGTTTTCTTTGAGCAAAAACGGTTTAGTTGGCTGTTCACCCTTATTGATCCCTGATGTTCCATGTGGAGCCAGGGCCTGTGGGCTTTAACAGGAAGAAAAGAAAAAGAAAAAAACAAAAAGGAAGAAAAAAAAGAAAAAGGAAGAAAGAAAGGAATAACGAAAGGGTTTAGGTGGCTGGGGAGGGGAGGAATACTTCGATTGAGGACTGGGAATGTATTGTAGCCAGAGAGTGAGTGGACCTTAAATCAAGAGTAGGGGGAGGGTCTTGGGTATTTAGGTAGATTGAGATAGGAGGGGATTAAAAATATGTGAGAAGTAAGTTTTTAAAAGGATATGTTGGGGATTAATAGTTCATGTGGCTCTTGGTGTAACTCAGGTGCTTGAGATTAGCAGTGATCCATTTTCTGAGTCTGCCTCTTTTTCTTGGTCAGATCTCTGCAGTCTACAGTCTAGCTGGTCTTGAAGTGTCAGAGCCTATGATTGTCACAGTCAGGGCTGATTCTGTGTGTCAGCCCCCAGGTAGGTTGGGCCTTCAGTAGCCTAGCTGGGTTTTAAGGCTACTGGTGTTCTGGGGCCCACAGGGTGTCCCCTCTAACTCCTGGCAGAGGTGCCTGCCTGTGATGGGCACCTGGCACCCCTGCAGGGAAGCCTGCAGCCTCGCTGGTTCCTGTGATGACTGGCCCTGCCCCTGTAGCTCCCGAAGGAGGCAGCCCTCGTCTGCCAACACTGCCCATTTCCCCTGGGCGAGAGCCAATCCTCCAAGCAGACCAGCTATCAGAGGAGTCCTTTATGCCGCCTCTGTGATGGGCCCCTCCCAGCACATCTGCAGTGCGGCCTTTGTCCCTGGCAATGGGCGAGTCAGTTGCCACAGCTACAAGTTACCGGGTCACAGTTTGGAGTTTCCACGGGAGCCTGGGGGCCTGTGTGGGTGCGCAGGATTGGGCCTTCCCCCTCGCAGGAGCTTCAAGTTGCTGTTTCCCCCTGTGGTCCAGCAGCACCATTTTCAGCCCTCTTGTGGCCCCAGCCAGTGCACTTACCTGCTCCCCTGCTTCTGCTCCCAGCAGGACTCTTATCCTCCACCTCTGACCCAGTGAGGAGCTTCCTCTCCCTGTTGCCAGAGCGAGGCTCTCACACAGTCCCTCCCCTGCAGGAGTTCAATTCCTTGTTCCCTCTGGCGTTTGCCTTTGCTGCCCACACTTCACTGTTCAGATTTCTAGTCACCAGGGAGCCTGGAGCTGGGTTCAGCTAAATATGCCCCTCTGGGTAGAGCCACCACTGCCCAGAGCCGACCTCGTCCTGCCGGCCGGCCCAGAACCTCCTCACCTGCTCTCCTGCAGGGCTCTGCTGCCTCTGGGCTGCGCTTCCCCAAGTCCAGATGTCGACCGTTCCATCTCCTAGGGACCTGAAGATGTCTTGGGCTCCCTATCCTATCCTCCAGCTGCTCTGGTGCTCAAGAACACCATCAGCACTGCTCTCTACTCTGTCGCCATCTTTGATCCCTCTCTGCATCTTTTTCTTGATCAAATGTCTGTAGTCTACAGCCAGGCTGTGTGGCCTTGGAATGGCAGGCCTATGGCTGTTATTGTCAGGGCTGGTTGTGAATGCCGCACCCCACCCCCACCCCAAGAAGGCTGAACCTCCAGTAGTCTAGCTGGGTTTCGGTACTGTTGGAGTTTTGGGGCCCTCCATTCTGTCACAGCTTCTGTGTGAAGAACTATAGGATGCTTATGTGGTGTTGATGGCTATACCTCCCCTTCCAGCACCTTGAGGAGGATTCTGCCTGTCTTGGATGCCTGGCTCCAAGGTGGGGGTGGCCTGCAACTTCGTTTGCTCCTGTAATGGCTAGCCCTCCCCTTCCAGCTCTTTGAGGAGGTATCCCCAGTCTGCAAAGAGTGCCTGGCTCCCCAGAGGGCCCGCAGCTTTGCTTGTAGGTAATGGCTAGCTATCCCCATCCAGGTCTTTGAGGAGGTTTTCACTGTCGCCCCTGAGATGTGAACCTGGTTACCCAGGGTGCCCACAGCGCAGTTTGCCAGCAATGGCTAGCTCTCCCCTGTCCAGCTCTTTGTGGAAATTTTCACTGTGTTAGATGGGCCTCTGGTTCTGTGGGGAGCTCTGTAGCGAAAGTACTGGTGATAGCTAGCCCTTTCCCTCCAGCTCTTTGAAGAGGTTTCTGTTGCCTACAATGGGCGCGCCAATTGTACCAGCAGCAAGTTCCTGGTGTGCAGTTTTGAGCTGTGGTTTCCATGGGAGCCTTTGAGAAGGTGTAGGTGTGCGGGGTTGGGCCTCCTTCCTGGCTAGGGCTCTGAGCTGCCTTCGCTCCAGGTGGCACGGTGGCACAACACCATAATTTTTGGCCCTCTTGCTGCCCCGCCTTGGCCAGTGCACTTCCCTGCTCCCCTGCTCCTTCTCCTCACAGGTCTCTCCTCCTCTGCCTCTGGCCCCCAGAGGCACTTCCTCTCTCTCAGCCTTGGGAGCACTGAGCATGGCTCTCTGTTCTCACATAGTCCCTTCCCTGCAGAAGTTCAATTCCTCAGTCCCCCCAAGTTTGCACTTACTGTCCACACTTCACTGCTCAGATTTCTAGTAACCAGGGAGCCTGAAGCTGTCTCCAATCAGAGCTGCCCCTTCTAGGCAGAGCTGCCACTGCCCAGAGCCAACCTTGGCCCACCAGTTGGAGGGTTCAGAACTGTCTCACCTGCTCTCCTGTAGGTCTCTGCAGTCTCTGGGCTATGCACCCCTGAGTCCAGATGCTTACTGCTCCAATTCTCAGGGGCCTGCAGATGTCTCATGCTCCCTACCCTATCTTCCAGCTGCTCTGGCACTCAAGAATGCCGTCAGCACTGCCATCTACTCTGTCACCATTTTTCTGTCTTGAAAAGATAGATTTTTAAACAAATGCTGCATGATGTCTGGATGTACACAGTAAAATGTAAAAATATGTAACTCATTTCTTGCTCATATGATACTCCAAAATTAATTTAAAATGGATCAAAGACCCAAATGTAAAGGTTAAATGTATAAGACTTCTAAAGCAGGGGTTGAAAAATTATAGTCCACTGGCCAAATCCTGCCATGTCCCTTTGTTCATGAATTATCAAAGGGTGCTTTTGTCTAACAATGGCAAATTGAGTAATTTCAACAGTAACCATTGGCCTTGAAAGCCAAAAATATAGATTATCTGGTCTTTTACAGGAAAAATTTGCTGATCACTAATCTAAAAGAATACCTAAGTGACTATTTCAGTGACTTTGAGTCATGAAAGTTTTCTTGGGATACAAAGGACATTAATAATAAAAAAGAATAATTAGATTTTATAAAAATTAAAAATATTTATTCTTCCCAAGGCATCATTATAAAAATGAAAAGAGACTGGGGAAAGTGTCTGCATTACCTATATTTGATGAAAACTTTCATCCAGAATATATGAAATAATTGCACAATGCAATAACAAATAAAATAATCAAATAAAATGGACAAATGCATAAACAGACACTTGAAAAATAAGATAAATGATCAATAATATATGAAATATATTCAACATGATTAGTCACCAGTTGATTGAAATAAAAAACACAATGAGATACTACTATCTACCCATTAAAATGGGTAAAATTAAGACAACTGACAATATCAAATATTGGCAAAATGTGAAGCAAGTGGAATGCTCATGTATTGATAATTAGCATAGATTTAAAATTGTCTAAACATTTAGGAAAAATCATCTGATGGTTTCTCAAATAGTTACAACTATACCTTCCAAGCACCCACCAGTTGTATTCTAAGGTATTTATCCTGGAGAAATGAAAACAAAGACTTGAACTCAAATGTTTGTGACAACTTTATTCCTAATAGACAAAATCTAAACCACTCAAATGCTCACCAACGGTGAACAGAAAAACAAAATGTGGTACTTTCATACAATAGTATATTTACTCAGCTATAAAAAGGAACAAACTACTGATACATACAAAGATATGTGTGAGTCTCAGAAACTGAGAAACTGCTGAGTGAAAGAAGCATTGTACAAAAAAGCATGTACTGTATGAATCAATTCATATGAAAAAGGAAACTAATCTTTAATGACAGGAAGCATGTTGGTTTTGGAGGTAGGGGTGGAGGGTAGATTGGATTGACTGTAAACGACAATAGGGAGCTTTCAGAGTTTTGAAAATGTTCAATATCTTAATTGGGGTATTAGGCACATGAATGTATACCTTGTCCAAACATATTGAAATTACTTTAAACAGGTACATTTTATTATAAAGCAACTTCAGGGAGCAGCCTCCCGTCTACCTGAGAAACTTTCCATTAACACCCACCAGGCATCAGCACCCTGGGAAGCAAGCAGCCTGTTTTGCACCATCCACAGATGCAGAAGTCTTCACATGTATTCTGAACCTGACTGAAGGAATGTCTCCTTGAACTTATGCCAAACTCCTTTTGTTCACTACTCTGTGGACGTTAAAAGTGGCTCTGTTTTTTTTTTTTTTTTCCAATAAAATCTCTTCAGCTTGAGGATAATAATTAGATCATTTCTCTGAGGTCTAGCCAAATAATATTCATTAAGTTCCAGTTCATTGTTCTGGGCACCCTGCAGCCCTGAGAGCTGGGAACTGTCATCCCTGTCCATGCAAGGATGATTCTCGGGGGAGATTTGTGAGGGTGAGAGACGAGGTTCTAAACCAACAGCAACCAGAAACTGGAATTTAGGAATATAGTTGAAAATCAGAATATGTAATATATTCCAGGGGTATTGGGAATTCAAAGAAAAGGAAAAACATCCTCAGTTGGGTAGTCAGATAAATTTTTATGAAGGAGATGAAATTTAAGTAAGCTTGGAATAGCCTCAATCCCTTTAAATATTCTTCCTTGGAACATAGTCTATCTTCTGGGGCATTTTAGATTCTCTTTTCTGGAGCCCACAGGAAAAAGGGGGTCATATCATAACAGAGCTGGTGGTGCTAAGATGTACCTGAGGGAGTTTACTGGAGAAATATGCCAAATTGGCATCTCTCTGGATCACAGCTGGGAGATTTTGTGGGCATCCAGAAAATAGTTTCCTACTTTGGAGTTTGTTTTTGTCATCTTAATTTCTACTTTCTTGCTCTGCAGTTCAGTATGCCATGGAAATATCAAGGTCTTGGGAGTTACAAAAGAAAGCTGTTAGGAGGTAAACTTTCTTGCTGTATCTGGTAGGAAGAAAGAGTCATGTGCACCAGGAGTGACAGCAACATTTGTAAGTAGGCATTATTAGCAGAGGATATGCTAGGAGCATAGCCTGCTATGTCAGTCTTCTACCCCTCAGCTTCATTAGGCTTCTGTCTGTAATAATTCAAATAAACATCTCCAAAAGTAAAACCGGGAAAAACTCTACCTACCAATGTCTACTTCATAAGAATATCAAAACTCCTAAAGGGCTAATATTTCTCTTCCCACTGATCATTATTACATCTGATATTGGTTGATCTATGTTGCAACAGGTATTTATAGCCAAATGACTGCATCTTTTATTAACTTATTATGGGCATAAACATACCTCATCTTCACTTAGTTGTGCAGTACATAGTGTAGTTAAAAATAATTACTGTTGTTCTTCGCAAGGTTCACCACAGGCTATCTGATAATTTTAAGTTTCTAAAAAATATAAGCTGTTATAGAAATTCTCAAAACTTCCAAATTTCATTTGTAAATTAAGGAAGTATTTTAGGAACGTAAATTAGCTCTAAATATACTTCTGAGAAGAGAATAACATAAACTCTCTTTTGAATTCATCAGAGTAGCTAATTGTGTCTGGTGGAGAGACATGGCCTGCCTTATACCAACCCTACCCATCCATGGGCCTAATTACCGGGGGTAAGAGTATTTGAGCCCCACATACTTTAGTCTAATTAGAGAAATTATTTAGGTCCTTATTTGGTGAGGTTGTTCTCTCCCCCTTCTCCTTTTTCTTCTTGTCTTTATTGCTCTTTGTTATTCCTGTTCTACTAAGCTGTTTACGCTTTGGCTCTAATTCTCTTCTACAATTTTTATTCATTGGGATTTTATCTCTATGTGATCTCCATGGATTTCTTTCTAAAGGACAAGATTAGATTTACTTCTGACTCCCGATCTTGACTGTTTGGGACATTAATTTTATGCTATTATAGCTCTGGTTCAAGTTACCATACTCAAAGACGACGCACCTTTCTGGCCTCTTTCTAGATTGAAGAGTGAGGGACTGAAAACACAGGAGAGATAAGTTTAGAAGCTTAGAGAGCACTGGAGAGATCAAAGCAGAAATATCCACATGGAAGCAAGAGCACCAGGGTCTAAGAGAAGGGTGTGAGCCTGGCTTGATCTGGTATGGTGCTGATTAAGTGCCCAGGCTTTATCAATTACAAAAGAGAAAATTGATTTAAAAAATATATACTTGAGGATATGTGTATTGATTTTAGAGAGAGGAAGGGCTGGGGGTGGAGAGATAAATACCAGTTGGTTGCCTCCCACATGCACCCCGACTGAGGATGGAACCTGCAACCCTTTGGTGTACCCAATGACACTCCAATAGATCTGCTAGGGCCAAGGCAAAAAATTAATTCTTTCAAATTCAAATTTACCCAATGGGGCAACAAGTAGACTTCAGGAGTGAAAATATAATCAGAAAGATAAATAACAAGTAAAATTATAAAAATAAAAGTGTTTTGCAAGCAGAAAAGCATTTCCTAGGTACAGGGATTATCATGATAAACCCTATTCTCAGTTTTCTCATCTGTGAACTGGGTCTTATAATCTACTTCATAGGACAACAGATAGTCTCATGAAAGAATAGATATAAATGTGTCTCATAATATATTTGAAAAGCCTTTAGTTTTTAAAGTTGGTGGAAAAAGCATAACTTGTAGACTACCTTTTCTCACATCAAATCAAAGGAAGTACATGTATACATATTACCTTACCTGCAAAAAAGATAGAAATTGATCAGGGAATGAAAAACTATGAGAAATTTACAAGAATGCAAATGTTAAGCAGCAGAGGGAACAGCAGCCAAGGAGAGAGGCTGAAAGGCAGGAAGTGTGTAGGAGAAAGCTGCAACATACAGGCAGCAGAAACTCAGAGCAAGCTGCCTGCCTAGAGGTGGTAGAAGCTGGGAGTACCAGGTGACCAAGAACCATCAGGAGAGTGATGAGCTGTTCTCCCTCAGGTGGGGGCTTTCCCTGAACTTGGCTCCCCCACCTCACCAGCAAGAGTAACTGATATACCCGGCTCATGAAAGAGGAGTAACTGTGAGACCTTAGGAAACAGAAATGGTAGAGCCTTGGCTGGCATCAACTCCCAAAAGTACAGAGCAGCAGATGCAATGCTGGGTGCCCTGTGCTCCAGTGTGCCCAGCTGCTTCTCAGGTTACCCTAGAAGCTCAAGTCCAGATAAAGCTTAACATGCAGCCAACAGGCTTGTTGGGAATTTTAAGTGTAGACACAGGCACTCAAGGACAAACTTCTAGTATCTTCGGATACTTAACATCATGAAATAGAAGCAATAAACTTCAATAAATGGAAGAATTTACATGAAGACTACATAATTGATAGAACAATGAGAAGAGGACTGAAAGAAAATAAAACAGTGTCAGATTTTCAAATACTAAATAAATTAAAAATACGAGGCAATTTCTGGTAGAGAAAGAAAATAATTATGAATCTGCATGGCAAACAAAGTTATTTGGGTGGTGATCACTAGAAATCTATTGTTTTCCTAATAAAATGGACATATTGTTCTCTCCCTTATCTTATCCCCTTCTTCCTATGTGGAATATAGACTTAATGAATACAGATATGTAAAGCACTTGTAACAATGAGAACGAACACCACATAAGGGTTGTAGGCTGGTCAGGTAGAAGTTTTTTATCACTTCTCTCAGCAACTCCCCCAGCCCAAGATGTCTCATTTCCAGCTTCATACACATTAAAATAATAATTAAAAAACCGTCCACTCATGGGCACTTTGGTACATTTACACAATGGAATACTACACAGCAGAAAGAAAGACGTTCCATCCATGTTGCTACAATGTGGATGAAACTGAAAAGTATTATGCTTAGTGAAATAAGCCAGTCAGTGAAAGACAAATACCATATGATCTCACCCATTATAGGGCACTAATGAAGAAAACAAACAAACAAGAAAAAGAGAATCAGATATATAACTACAATGAATAGACCTTCAGTGGGCAGGGGGGTGGGGGGAAGAGGAGGCAAAGAAGGAGAGCAATTTAGTCAAGGAACTAGCATGGAAGAACCATGGACATGGACAACACGTGGGACAGACTTTGTAGGGGAGTGGTTTGGTGGGGAAGGGGAGAGAAGGGAGGGCAAATGGGATGGCTAAAATAAAATACAGCAACAACAAAATTAAATTAAACAACAATAACAACAAAACACAACCCACCATTTTGTCATGTCACATATATACTCATTAATCAAATTGCTATTTATGAAGTCAAATACAATTCCTAACTCATAAAAGTTGGAATTATAAACTTGGCCAAACTATTGTTCAAGAGGAAAAACAAAATAAAGTGCTTTCAAGAAAAAAAAAAGCACAAAGTTTAAACACCTATAGACCTCTGAAAATACTGCAATGAGATATACTCTAGCAAGAGAGAAAGGTAATTCAAAAAGCAATAGAGAATACAGTTGTGTATTTACTGCTAATGTTTAAAACGTGATAACAGCATGAAAAGATACTAAGTGTAAGGTAATCCATACTTTTATGATGGCAAGGATGTGGGGAAAAGGGAACCCTGGTGCACTGCTGTTGGGAATGTAGGCTGGTGCAGCCACTATGGAAAACAGTATGGAGTTTCCTTAAAATCTAAAAATAGAACTGCCTTTTGATTCAGCAATTCCACTACTAGGACTATACCTGAAGAACCCTGAAACACCAATTCACAAGAACCTATGTACTCCTATTTTCATAGTAGCACTATTTACAATAGCCAAGTGCTGGAAACAGCCTAAGTGCCCATCAGTGGATGATTGGATAAAAAAACTTCAGTATATTTACACAATGGAATACTACACAACAGAAAGAAAGAACTCCTACCCTTTGCAACAACATGGATGGAACTAGAAAGTATTATGCTTAGTGAAATAAGCCAGTCAGTGAAAGAGGAATACCATGTGATCTCACCCATTACAGGACAATAATGAACAAAAGAAACAAACAAGCAAAACAGAATCAGATACATGAATACAATGAATAGATATTCAGTAGGTGGAGGGGAGGAGGGGCGGAGAAGAAGGCAAAGAAGGGGAGCAGTTTAGTCAAGGAACTAGCATGGAAGAAAAATGGACATGGACAACAAGTAGGATTGACTTTGTAGGGGAGGGGTGGGTGGGAAAGGGGACAATGGGGAGTAAAGAGGGGATGAATGTAATACAATAACAATAAAATTAAATTTAAAAAAAGGTAATCCATACTTTAATTGGTCACTAAAATGTTGAATGATTTTTCAATCATCTATAAGATGAGAGTGAACATTTATCATTTAAAAATGTGTAATTTCATGCATTCATATATTGCTTCAAAATGTTCAATACACTCTCCCTCCCCAGAAAATAAAAATAAGAGAGCTAGAGAGAGCCCACTGACAGTCTGGTCTGTAAAACTCTGAGCTACTCCCCAAACTCATTCTACTTACTCATCAAAGTAGAGCTATTTTAAAGATTATAATAGGATTCAACATTCATCTATTCATTTATTCTTGAAAACAAAACTGAAACTTAAGATGTGACCAAGCCACCAGATGCTGGCTGGAGACATGAATAAGGATCAGGAGAACGAGGGGGAAGAGGAAGAGGAGGAGGGTAGCTCTCAGAACAAGATTGGCTGCAACTTCAGTGAACATTTAGTGAGATCTTAGTCCACTCAGGGCTCAGTGCTTTACATGCATTACCATATTTTTCTGTTTGGAGCCTCTCTCTGTGTCCTGCAGTTTTGAGGATTGGGTGGCTCATACGTCAGTGGAGGTGTCAGGTGAATTCAGTAACTCAGCCACAGGGTTAAGAAGGAGCAAGGACCTCTTCAACTATTCTTTTGTTGGGGAAGCTGCCCAACATGAAGACCGCAGCTGCAGAGGTCATGCATTTGAGCCCTTCCTCCTCTGCTTCTCATTTGCTTTTATGGTGCATGATAAATGTGTCTCTTTAAAACCCTGCGTCATGTAGATCTTGAACATCCAGAGCCTGTTTACTTTGATTGGCTGGGGAAGAAGAACAAGGGGGGAAATGAACAATAGATGAAAAATGAGTAAAATGGATTCTAATATCTGGTTATAGGAATACTTCTCTCTGACTTTATTCTCAAAAAGAGTACTTATCACATAACCTTGCTATTAACTTCCAGGACCCAAATGAAGAAAGGCATGGGGACACCATAGGGAGAGGCAGAGAGCAGATTAAGGAAGCAAGAAAACACTTGGTTATTCTTTTCTGATGTTTTTGTAGTATGATGCTGATTTGTTATTCCTCCTGGTAGATTATTTATAAGGGTTTCTCCCCTTTTATCACCTACCTTTGTATGCAGACTTGGAGAATTCTCTGTGCCATGTTCTCTCTCATTTTACTTCTATGTCACTGGTCATCAGCAATATATCTGGAGATTAAGAGCTCCTTGACTGGCCCTGGCTGAGTAGCTCAGTTGGTTAGAGCATTGTCCCTATACACCAAGGTTGCAGTTGTTCTTTGGTCAGGGCACACACAAGAATCAACCAATGAATGCATAAGTAAGTGGAGTAGTTCAGTTTTCCAGTCCAAAGTGTCAATGCGCGCGCTCTCTCTCTCTCTCTCATCAGTTAAGATGAAAAAGAACTCAAATAGCAGGGGTAAATCTAGCAGCTTACTCAAAAGAAGCTTGCAATTTAAGGTATCCAACATGGTTATAAACAGCTTTTTCCAGTGTAAACTTTGGAATCGGAATTAGTGATTTTGTAGTGTGAAGAGCTTTTCCTAAGGATTTGAAGTCCTACTCAGGGTTAGCCTAACTTCCTCTCTGTTCAGCTCTTTAATGGGTCTTATCTCCTTGTTGCCTACATTTTTACTTCTTTCTCCAGCTAGGCCCTTTTCGCTCTGCCCTCCTGGAGTTAAGCCTGACCTTTGCTGTCTGTGCAAACCAAAAGACATGACTTTTTGAGCCCTGATTGAGGATTTGAACCTGAAATACTCCTCCTTGTCCTCAGAGAGCTTCCCCTGGACATCTCTTCCTACTTAATTCATGAAATAAACATGGAGGAAATAGGAAACATGCTTCTGCCATTCATTAGCTATTTGAGTTTTGAAAAGTCACTTCACCAATTTGGACCAATCACTTCTCTGATAAATGATGGAGCTGGCCTGGTTGGGTGGTGTTTACACCTGCAGGTGTAGCATCCTAGGACAAGTAGTTTCCACCTAAAGGTTATACAATTAACATTGTTAGAGAAATGATGCATCTTCAAATCTATTTTGGATTCAGCAGTGTGTGTATTAATAGATACATAAACATAGATAATTTAGATGTCTTCCTTGAAAAAACACAATACAATTTCTTTATAATTTGGCATGTTGTTAAAGGCATGGAAAAATAAGGAGAAATGATGCCTTCTTCACATGCACGGCTCAGTCCATAGCCTGTCACAGAGGCATTATTTTTGCCCCAACACCCACTGCACCTTGGATTCTGTCCCATCCTTCTGTCTTCTGGTCTAACCACAGCATATGTTTTGATGGTATTTTTTATGTTAAAAACAGAAAGAATGGGATCTTTGTGAGGTCCCATAGTGACATTAGTGTTGGCCAATTGATGGTCTGCCCGAGAGCCACTTAAGCAGGTCCTAGGGTCCCCTCTGATGGATGGACTCACTGTGTGAGCCATGCACCCCACAGCTGACGCTTGGACACAGGTCCTTCTGGGGTCACAGACAGTCGCTTTGTCCAAGAGAACTTTGCCCTGGCTGAGGGATCACTGCTGAGCCTGTCTCAACAAGATGTCTCGCTATCACAGCTTTTTGTTGGTCTGGTAACTAGTGTTGACTCTGTGCTATTTTCCAGGGGTTGTCATTTTTTTCTGGACAACATCTTTGTGACAGTGGGCTTTGTGGTTGTGGCAGTAACATACATGTAACTGAAATAATAGCAGGCTCTTCAAGCCTAATGAAGGTAGATATGGTTGTGGTAATAAGATCTGTGGGAGAGGGCCAGACAACCTGTCAGGGGCCATTAACCTTCCTCCCCACTTCCATCCCACCCCCACCTTTCCCTTTCCATCCTGTCTTTGAGCTTTGTTTCAGATGAGTTGCCTGTGGCAGTGGTTTGGGGAGATGACTCTGAAGGGGCTTCTGCCCACACAGGGACATGTGTGACTAATTATCCTGACAGCGCTGCCACTACAATATTAGCAGCTTGTTAGAAGAGACGGGTGAAAGTCATCTTAGCTTTGATCAATTTTCTGCTAGCATTTCAGGCCTTTAAAAGGATTCCATCTTTTCTACTCCCCTCCTCCCCCACTCCTAATTTCTCCTAATGTTTTCGGTTGTTTAGGCCACAATTGGCAGGACTTCCCAAGGGCTCAGAGAACCTGGAAACAAACTAAGCAAGTCTTATGATAGTTTATGCCCAGTTTAAGAAGAAAAGGGAATGTGAGCTGATGTTTTTACATTTGTACTTGAAGAAATAAAGAAACAAAGCGCTTGCATGATATAATCTCTAAGGTTCTAGCCAACAGTCACACTCCATGATTCTATGAGGAGAGTTGGAAGGCAAAGGGAAGGTAGAGAGGGCAGAGGGAAGGCTTCTCTACTCACACTCATTCCTCTCTCTGGGAAACCTTGGAGCTAGAAAGGCCCACAGAGAATAGCCAGTCCAACTATGCTGCTGATGAAATCCCTGATAAGGAGACGCAAATGTGAGAAAGATCTAGACTTACTGATTTCCAGTCAGGGGTCCCTTTCATTGACTGCCTCACCAGAGAGAGAAAATAACTAAGATGAATATATTAGGGTTCTTCAGAGAAGCAGAAACAATAGGAGATGTGCATGTGCATATTACAAAAACATTTTTTAAAGAAATTGGCTCAAGTGATTGCAGGGACTGGCAAGTACCAAATCATGGGTCAGGTTGACAGGCTGGAAACTCAGAAAGGAGTTGATTCTGCAGTCTTGAGGCAGAGTCCCTTCTCCCGGAAATGGCAGTTTTGGCTTTTATGACCTTCAACTGAATAAGCCACACCCACATCACTGAGCATTACCTCCTTTACTTTTGTAGAATTTTTGGGAAGCGTAGAAGATACATTCCAAATAAAAAACATTTTTTACTTGGCATTCAATATTGTATTAGTTTCAGTGGTACAGTATAGTGGCTAGACACTTATATACCTTACAAAATGATTCCTCCAGTAAGATTTGCACCCACCTGACATTATATATAGTTATTACATATTATTGACTATATTCCTTATGGTGTACTTACACGTGCACAGCTCTTTTATAACTGCCAATTTGTACTTAATCCCTTCATCTTTTCACCCAGCTTCTGGACACCTTCATCCCATCTGGCAACCATCAGTTTGTTCTCCATATCTATGAGTTTGCGTCTGTCTTGCTTATTCATTTACTTTGTTTTTTAGATTTCACATATAAGTGAAATCATAAGTTTTTCTTTCTCACTTATTTCACTTACCCTGTATGTTCATTCATGCTGTAGCAAATGGTAAGACTTTGTTCTTTGCTATAGCCCAGTAATATTTCATTGTGTATATGTCCCACTTCTTTAGACATTTGTCTTTGGTTTAGAGCATTTACTTCATTTACATTTAAAGTAATTATTGACAGGTATGTAGTTATTGCCATTTTTTAATTTTCTGATCATTTTTCTAGTTCTTCTCTATTCCTTCTTATTTTTAAAATCCTCACTGGAGGATACACTTATTGATTTTAGAAAAAGAGGAAAGGTGATAGAGAAAGAGAAAAAAATATTGATGTAAAACAGAAGCAACAATTGATTGCTTCCTGTACACGCTCTGACCAGGCATCAAACCTGCAACCGTTCCGGTGTATGGGACAATGCTCCAAACAGCTGAGCCACCCAGCAAGGGGTCTCTGTTCCTTTCTTATTCTCTTATTGTTTTGTACTTTGTTGACTTTGTAGTGCTGTGTTTGCTTTCCTTTCTCTTTATATTCCTTGTATGTCTCCTGTATAGTTTTGGATTGTGGTTACCATGTGCTTCATATATACTAATATGTTTCATAGCAATCTATTTTAAGTTGATGGTCACTTAAGTTCCAACACATTCTATCCAATATAATCACTATCATGTTTACTCACCCTCCCCATGTTTATATTGTCATTCCTTTTTATTTCTTTGTGTGTTTGTATCCCTTAATTGTAATTACACATGATCTTCCTACTTTTACCTTTTAAATTTTGTACTAGCTTTAGTGTTGATTGGTCCACTGCTTTTATTTTATTTTATTGTTGTTTTACATTCATCCCGTTTTCCTCTCTGCTCTGCCCTTCTCCACCCTCCCTTTCTACCCCACCTATAGTCAATCCCACTTGTTATCCATGTCCATGGGTCATCCTGATCCACTGCTTTTATTATGCTTGCCTTTGTCAGTGAAACTTTGTTCTTTGCAATACTTTCTTATTCACATTTTTAATTTATTTTTTCCTCTTAAAGAAGTCCCTTTAACATTTCTTGTAATATTGGTTTGGTGGTGATGAACGTCTTTAGTTTTTTCTTGTCTGGGTAGCTCTAATTCTCCTTCAATTTTAAATGATAACCAAACTGTATAGAGTAATCTTGGTTGGAGGTTACTGCTTTTTATCACTTCAAATATTTTGTGCCAATCCCTTTTGCCCTGTTAAGTATTCATTGAAAAATCAGCTGACAGTCTAATGGAAGCTCCCTTGTATGTCACAAATTGCTTTTTTCTTGCTTCTTTGAAGATTCTCTCTTTGCCTTTAACCTTCGGCATTTTCATTGTGATGGGTCTTGGTGTGTGGGCCTCTCTGGGTTCATCTTTTGAGTATCTCCGATTTCTGGATTTCTATGTCCATTTTGTCTATTAGGGAATCTTTCAGTTATTAGTTCTTCTCCTTATGATATCCTCATGATGCAGTTGTTGTTATACTTGATGTTGTCCCATCCCAGAGGTTCCTTAAACTGGCCTCACTTTCTTTTTTTTTTTTTGACTTTGCTTTTACCCCTGGAGGGGGTGCACCGTTCCTGGAAGTACTGCAATACCAGGTCGATGCGTGGAGTGGACGGAGCAAGCCCCTATTCCATCTCCTACTTCCAAAAATCCATTTAATATATTGTCCTTGGATAGAGGACGTATCAGATATTAAACTGATAAGAACAGATACTACACTTGATCTTAGCCAAAAGGCTGAGAAGCGATGGCCTCATTTTTTAAAATCCTTTTTATTTTTGCTATTTTGGTTGGGTGTTTTCCACTACCTTGTCTTCCAAATCACTGGTTCAATACCCTGCTTCTTCTAATCTGCTATTGATTCCACCTAATATATTGTTCATTTCAGTTACTGTATTCTTTCTTTCTGAATGACTTTTTAATGTTTCCTTTGTCTTTGTTGAAGTTCACACTAAGTTCATCTATTCTTCCCTTAAGTACAGGCATCCTTATAACCAATGTTTTGAACTCTAAGTTTGGTAGATTGTTTGTCTCCATTTTATTTACTTCTTTTTCTGGAGTTTTGTCCTATTCTTTTGAGGCAGGGCATGTTCATTTGCTCATTCTGGCTGCCTCCTTGCATTTGCTTCTTTTTATAAAATAGATTCACTACCTCTCCTAGTCTTGGCAGAGTGATCTTATGTAGTAGGTATTCATCTGAGTCAGTTGCACCAGGGGTGTATCTTATGTGGGTTGTGTGTGCTTTCTTATTGTAGTTGAACCTTGCTTGCACTTGGCACATCAGTAGATGGGACTAATCCTGAGGCTGGCTGGCTGTAACTATGGTGGAAGAGATGTAATGCAGGAACTGATCCCATAGGTGGCATTTGCTTTAGCAGGGCACTGGTGCTTGCCAAGTCCACCCTTTGTAGTGCTAATCAGGTGGTGCTCAGGTGAAGTCTGAAGTTGGTCAACTGGTGTGTCAGTTCTGGGGTCTCTTGGGAGAGGTTCCAGTGTGGGCCAAGTTCAGCCACTGTCTGTGTCTGGCCTGGGGCTGCCTGGTAGGAAATACAAAGTAATCTTTGGTTGGAAGCTGCCTGTGCTTGGCTTGGAGTTACCTGGGAATGTTTATGCTGTGAACTGCCTCTTACTGTCCAACTTAGAGGCCACAGAGCCAGAAGTCTAGGGTATGCTGAGGCCAGTTCCTGCTTGTATGGGGCTTGTGGACCATTGAGAAATTTTAGGAATGTATGCAGCATAAACCTAGGCTGGTCCTTTGGGTTAACCTCCAAGAAAGCTTCTGGGCAAACATGCAAATTAGGTGGGGCAGGGTCTCATAGGCCTGTGAGATGGGTGTTAGCAAGGTTAAAGGAGATTCATTCTTGGGGCTCACCTGCAGGCTGTGTTAGGGGAAAGCACCTAAAGAACAATGGTATCCATTGTCCCTGGATAGACTTGCCTCTTCAGCTTTCACCCTGAAAGCAGGCAATTCAGTTTCTCCTTATATGTCTCTGGAGCAGTGTCTTTTAGATGGAGCTTAGGGCAAGTGTTTGTGAGTGACTGAAACTGTGAGGAGGCTCTCTAAGACGACTTCTGGGACTCCAAAAATCCTCTTTCTTACCCAGACTGAGGGCTTGCTAATTTTCACAGCTAGCTGTTGTGGGAACTCTTGTCAACACTGTAGCTCTAGGCTGAGGGGCCTGGTGTGGAGCTGGGACTCTTCAGTCCTCAGGGGACCCTCTGCAGCTAAGGTATTTCTCCTGATATTTAGCTGCCACATGTGGGTATAGAATCAGCTCATTTCTCATCTCTGCCCCCCAACCAGCCTCAATGTGGCTTCTTCCTTGTATAATTAGTTATAGCAGTTCTCTTAGGCTAGTATTCTGGTGGTTCTTAAGAGTAGTTGTTCTATAATTTACTTGTAATTTTGATGTAGTTGTGGGTAAAGGGGAGCACAGCATTTACTTATTCTACCATCTTGACCTTAAGCTGCTACTATTGTGGATCTTAATCAATTAATCCCATCTATAAAATAACTTCACAACAACAATTAAGGTAGTGTTTTATTAACTATTGAGGCACTATGACACAGCCAAGTTGACACAAAATTAACCATTAAAGCAAGTAAGCATGTTCCTACATTGTATAATATATCGTGTATAATAAGAACTTATTATATAAGTATATATGTTTACCATGTGCCAGAAACTATTCTGAGATTTTAAAATAGACAGTTGATCTTCTTTATTTATGGTTTCTGTATATGCCAATGCACCTACTTGCTAAAATTTATTTATAGCTCCCAAATCAATACTTGTGGTGCTTTCATGGTAATTCATGGACATGGATGAAAACTGTGAGTGTCCTGAAGAGCCTGTTCCTAGCTGAGGTGGAACAATGTCACTGTGCTTTTTTGTTTCAGCTCTCATACTGGAAACAAGTGTCCTTTTGCTGTCTGTTTAGGGCTATGGCTTATGCATTTTTGTTGGTAGTTTTGCTGTGTAAAATGATTCTAAGCATAGTGTTGAAGTGCTGTCTAATGTCCTGAGCACAAGAAGACTGTGATGTGCTTTATGAAGAAAATACATGAATCAGATTAGCTTCGTTCAGACATGAGTTGTGTTATTGGCAGTGAGTTAATGAGTGAACAATGTATATTAAATAAGGTGTCCTTAAATAGACTAACATAAAATTATGTGTTATGTGTTAGTCAGTTGAGAAAAACATGACCAGTGGTTCATAGGAAATGAACGCTATGTTTCTTCTAAGGACCATGGCTCAATATTAGCTAATCCAGAGTTCTTGGCAACTTTATACAACATAAATACCACGGATAACTGTAGATAATAAAAGTAAAGTGCATATTGTTGTGATTAATCCTAATATAACCCTATTGTTCCAATTTCACAAGTGAAATGGAAGCACAGAGAAGAGGAACACATGCTGGAACTGTGATACAAGCCAAGATGTTCAGGTTCCAGTGTCTGTTCTCCAATCACAGTGCTATGCTGCACTGTATCCCTGTAATAGCTCTTTTGATACTAAACTCATATTTATACTTTTCGTCTTTGCTTACCCTTTAACTGTTATACCTTGTCTCATTTTCCTGAATGTCAGGGTTCTATGCATCTTATTTTTCCTTTAGTGTTATAATGCTCTTAAACATGAAAATATGCAGAGACAGGCAGAAAAGGAGACAAATGCTAAATGAGTTGGAGACATTGAGTCAGGAGCTAGAGAAGAGAGGTTAAAATTTGTGTCAATTCTCACAAGGCATTTTTAATTTTATGTCACTTAAAATTTAAAGTTTAATTTTTGCTTATTTTCATTGGATTTATTATTATTATTATTTTGGATAATGTAAACTGTGCAAAGTGCAGCAAAAATAGCATATTTTCCGAAGACTTTTATTTACCTGTGTTGTCAGGCATAGTACACAGTTCCTGCCTGTGGGAATTTTATTGTGTTTGAGGAAAGAGAATAAAAGCAGTAATTGGTAAAAGTATTTTAGGCAGAGGGAACCTTGTGCACAAAGGTACAGAGTCAGGGAAAAGATATGACTTGTTTCAGAAAAGGCAATCCATGCACTGTGATTAGCATATGAAGGTATGAAGGTCAAGGTCATTGTCTGCATAATTCCAAAAGATCGAATGTCATTGTTTTCCAGGTGAACACAATTTTCTTGGGATGTCTACTGTACAGCCTGAAAGTTCCTGGGTAAGTTTGGAAAGGGGGATCTATATTATTTTTCTCATTTTATGTAGACAGGAGAAGACTTAAAGGACAAATTAACATCAAATTTATCCTGTATTAAAAGAACAAACATTTCTTTTTCCTGAATCAGCACAACTGTCCACTAGAAATAATATATTTGTAACTAATTCCCATGGTGCCTACTTGAAGTGTCATAATTATTGGCAGTAAAGGGAAAATGTCTAGTCATAGAGTCTCCTCACAAGTGATAAGTGCTTTGACTTAAGGAGATAAGTAGCCTTTCCAAACATGTAAGCATCCACAGAATGAAATGCATAGAACCTTGGAATATGCTCTGTGAAAGCAGAAAGGGCTTTAAAGAAATTTGTAACAAATTTACAAATGAGGCAAAATATTTTCAAATTCAACCTTAGACAATACTCAGGTCTCTGGCTTTTAATATGATATTATTTCCTCCCCACGGACCTGCTACTAAAATAAATAGCAATAATAAACTTTCACCCTCTTTTAGCTAGGGTCACAATCTTTTACCAGGGACAATTTTTCCCTCAACAATTTTTCTTTTCTATTTCCCATTCCCTGAACTTGATCTCAGGTTTGAACTGGAACTGAGTCCAAACAGGATGAAATACCACGGAAAGCTCTGTTACGATTGCTGCAGCCTGGCCAGAGGCAGGAAATACTAGAAACCATGAGAGAGAGCCTGATCTGACGAGAATTCCAGCAGAGTTTGGTTCAATTTAAGCCAGTTCCAAAACAAAAGAAAAACCCTTACATGATCTGCCACTATTTTTAGGGTACTACTCCAAAACAAACAGAAATGTGCCCCTTTAGAGAGTCCCCCAGTCGGGGCCGTCTCTGCCTGAGCTCTCCTGGCAGCCCCTCCCTTGTAGTAGAGGAGGGCCCATGATAGGGAGGCTGGGGTGCATAGACCTTTGGTTGAGGCTGCAGCTTGTCGTGAGCCTCATGGGTGACTCCAACAGCGAGCTCTTCCTAAGGCTTTCACATTGAAAACTATTGAATTTCATTTTTCTTGTGCTGAGTCCTATGCCAACATTAATTGATATGATGCTGTCGCTCCTCCCCACAGCCCCCATAAAAGAAAATAACTGCAAGCTCATGGCTTAATCTTTGCTCATAGGAGATGTAATAAAAGCTATGGGCCCCCCCAAAAGAGAGGTGAGTGTTGTTAATCACTCTGTCAGTGCAGAAAGAATACTTTCTGCTGCACAGTTGTTCACTGACTTAAGACAAATTTGAAGAGGTCCAACTCTCATCTATGCTCCAGGGGTTATATTGTTCTGCAGACAGTGGAATAAATAAAATATTTCCCAAAGAGTTAAACATGTGCAGGAAAGAGCAGAGTGTGAGGCTATGCTGCAATGAGACAGGCTGGCCAGATGTTAGCGCTGACCTCCACTCACTGGAATCTGACTGACTCTGGGGTTGGGTTTCCTCAGCTGTTTGAAAGAGGTACATGGGAAGTCCACTCCTTCCCAAGACTAAAGGGGGCCACCTGCAAAATATCTCCTTCATTGCCATTGGGATTTACATTTTGTGTATTTCTGGGATTTTGGATCCCTATTATTCAATGTACAGAAATGTTATAAAAAGGATTACAGATTTATCAGCAACCAGATCTCTTAAAAAGAGCTCTGTATTATTTCTACCATGATATGTCTTAGAATGTCATTAGGACCCTCCCAAATCCATATTTGCTATTTAGTGTCAGCATAATTTGAACTGCAGACAGCATTTACTGAAGCCAACAAATCACAGAACACATATGTGTGTATGTGTGTTTATAAAAGGGGGTGCATATTGTGAACAAGTCACTGCAAATGGAAACCATCTATAAAACTACTCACTGGAGCCAATGGAATACTCACTAATTAGAATCATTTCTGGAAACTATTGTTTTGGGAAAGTGGTAGTTCCAGGAAACATTGTAGATTTTATTTATTTATGTATTTATTTACATAGATTTTTATTACTGCAGCATTAGCAAAATTAGTATCATGAAACAAGGACAGAAATATTACCCATTTTAAATGTGCCTTAAAACTGAATATTAGTCATAAGAAAATATCAGATAACTTAGGATTTAAAACCAACAACTCTAGTAAAAACCACAGAAATCTGGACTCCATATATAGATTAGTTGGCTAAATTTACCTTTATATTGTCTATAAAATAAGAAGTTTAGGAGTAAATTGCAAATGCAAATTCAATGGCAGGCCAAGGCTTAAAAAGAACAAACTGGTTTCAAACAGACCCTCAAGCATTTTAGGAGCAGCTATTTACATATAAGCAATTAATGCCTGAATTACAAATCATTCTTATTTGTTCATTAAAACAAGCTCCCTGGGACCTCTATTAGACTTCTAAAATATCTAGATCTATAAATTGTATACATTGGAAAATATGAACACATTCCACTGTTCATCCTTCACTAATTCACATTGTCCTTTTAAACAATCTCAGTGAGAAAGGTTTCTGCTTGCTCTTGGAGCAAGGACAGCTATTAGTGACAAAACTGACATTAATCTGATGTTCTGGGGATTTAGAAATGGCCTCCTCACAGGACACTTGTACCTGTACAGGAGAGAGAACCACTTACATGATGTAATTAAAGGAGTCCATCTTGCCCCCAAAATATGTCCCCACTTGGGCCTACTGCATTGAACATTGCTATGATTGAACTCATTTGGCTAAAGGCCAATAGCTTTTTCAATGAGCATATCATCTCAGAGGAGGGCAATCTATGAACATAGATGGGTCACTGACTGGGGCAGCAGGCTCAGAGTAGAGGTAGGCAAGAAAACAATGGGGTTGTAGAGGGAAGGTCTAGACCTTGGGACCTTCATGTCCAGTGCTGAAAAGAGTGCAGGTGTAAATCTCCATGGAATAATGGCTTCAGGTAGACAGAGGCAAGGTGAAAAAGGCAGTGCTACGCACAAGGTCTCTGGGCTTCATCATTGAGCTGCAGGCCTACACTGGACCCATCAGGCCAGGTTAGCTTGTGGTTCCCAGGGACTCTGGAGATCATTTACACCCTCTTAGACTTTCTTTTTTCAAGGCTGTGGCACCTCCCTTCCTCACACCAGACCCTTTAATGTGGCTTCTTCCAGTTTGTGGAAAACCCTTTAAAATCCTGAGAGCTTACCTTTAAAGCTCTGTATGTTGTCTAGGGGAGTATTTTATCATTCCTGATGAAGCCAGGCCCTCTCTTCTGCATAAATCTTCTGACTTCTGTGAGAATGATTTGCAAAATTAAAATTCAAGCCCAGCTCTGGCTGGTGGCTCAGTGGATAAGGTGCTGGCCTGCAAACCCAAAGGTTGGTGGTTCCATTCCCCAGCCAGGGCACATAACCAGGTTGCAAGCCAGGTCTCTAGCCAGGTCTATAGCTGTAGGCAGGTGAAATGCAACCTGACACTGATGTCTCTCTCTGCCTCTTCCTCTTCCCCTCTCTCTGGAAATAATAAATAAAATCTTAAAAAAAATTCAAGCCCAAATGAAATATTTCTGGGATACTATGAAATACTGTCAGCAACCGTAACATTTCACATGTTGAGAAGTCAAATACCTAAAAAATCCAGGCATTTATATACCCTACTGAATGAGCAGTTACACATTGTCTAAGGATTTTCTTTAAATGCTATTTTAGCTTAAGGTGAAAAAGTTACTAAAAACCATATGAAAATACATATATACATATATATATTATATATATACACATGTTTTAAAACATAATTACCTATTGATCAGTCATCTTTTCTACCTGAAAGAAAAAAGTTAGAATATCTCTTAAATAGAATTCTTTTCCCTTAGCAAAGGCAAGAATTTTACTTCCATTGCAGATGTCCTTGCCCAATATTAGAAGAGCCCTCCCTCCTCTCAGGTGTTGTGTGTCAGGTAAATGACAAGTGATTCACTTTGTTGTCTTCTCTAACTGGACCATTTCTATGGATGACCGATTCTTGCCAATTGTTTCCTATTTATGTAACTACCACTTATAGTCCCATTATTTTTCTATAAAAGGCAGCTGTTCATTTTTATTCCTGGAATATTTTTACTCTGTTTATTGAAATCTGCAATTTTTTTGAGGGCCATGTTAGATATGTGGGTGGGGAGAGGAACCTTTCATAGAGAACTGTAGCAAAAGAATTATCGAAGAAAGATAGTTCGTTCTTAGAGAACTATTGGGCAGGTTTTCTAGGTATTTTTCCTACACAGTACTCCACTTTTCACTGTCACTTCAAAGTGGGCTTAATGGTTTATTACCTAACCCACCCACAGCTCTCAGTACTAATAAATTGCTAATCTGTTTTGATTCCTCATGGAAAGGTGCTGAAGATGTGAATGTCAAGTACAACTTAACTGGTTGCTGTAAAATATGTCTATACAACTATATAGAGCTTAATTTGAAATGTTTATGGCCTTGCACCTTTGGAGAAATAACTGAACACACCCTCCCCACATGTCACCACTCTCTCTGGCCCTCCCTGTGGGTGGTGTCTGACTCTTGACCCTTGACACCATCGAGGATGATGTGTGGATACCCAATCATTTGAACAATTGTCCCATAGACTTTAGGAATGAAATTTAACATTAAGAGCAAGAATTTTATTTTCTTAAGTTGCCAGATTTTTCAGCTCACCCCACAATGTTCACCAAAAAGAAAAAAAAAAAAGGTGACAATCAGAAGGAAAAACAAATGCATTGATTTTACTCATAAACTCACTGAAGAGTTGTTAAAGCCAACATGTGTGAACATCATATTTAACCAAAATAATATTTAAATGATTCTTAGTAGATTTCTTTTCCTTGTCTTTATCATTTCTTCCTAAAGATTGCTCATTTAAAAGTTTAGGTTTTGTCACTTTATTTATGATAAGGTTTTGTATGAGAAATTATCCTATGTTTAGCTAGAAGAATGTCTTTGCCTGATTCTGAAAAAGTCCAAAAACAATTATGAAGAAAATATCTTGATTTAATGACATTTCTTCAAATTTCCTCAGAAATTTTGCAAGTTAGCAATTGAGGCAGCCTGATCAGAAGTGAAATTAGCCATGGCTCACTGATTCAGCTGAACCAGGTGCAACCAGAGAAACACCAACGCTGTGCATTGGATATGGGACCGCTTAGGGACGGAAATGAACATTGCGTGGTGTCAGCATCTAACAGAGAGCCAGATCTGCCCCACTGTGATGCTATGCAGCAGGTTTTAAATGCAGTGTCTTTAGGCCAAACACCTTTGCCTTTGGTGCCAACAGAGCACCTGTATATACCAGATGAAAGAGCAAAACCCAAGGCTTGGCTCCTGCTCTGTGAGGTGTTGGAGGCTATGCTAACCTCCCAAAAGAGAATATCCTCTGACTGTAATGTAAAGCAGTATGTTTATCTGTCACCATGGTTAGGGTTAGATTTTTATTGAGGATATAGGTTGTCCCAAGAAAGATATCGCGTTTATATTTCTGTCAGATAGAGAGGCTGTTTCTAGGTCATATTAATTATTTATTGTCAAATATCCAGCTCCAAATTTAAGTCCTGAAGGTCCTAAAGCCTTGACTCTCAACCCCTTCATGTATACATCAGCCATTGACTGAGACCTAGTGATTCGCCAACATATATTAAATCTGATCTCATCAATAGAAAACACTGTCCTTACTCATGGTTTAGTCGAGGATACAGACACAGAAACAGCCTGAACCATGTGAAAATGCCATTTTTACAGTAGAAATTATCAATATTGGCAATTTTATATGGTGCAACCTATATAATATAATTAGCTCAGTGATAGAAATATGCAGTTTTTGTTGTTTGTTTGCATGTAGTATAAGGACACAAACTGGGAAGTGTGGCTGGGTAAGGTTGCTGAGGATTCCGTAGTCACAAAAAATCAATTCCAGGAATTGATTCATTTTAGAAAATTATCCTAAAGAGGTCTTTAGTTGTTTAATCAACAAAATTGCTCAAAAGGAGAACGCTGGGACAGAAGTACTAACATCCTAGGGGCTGATCCAGAAGCTTCAAGTGTCTAACTGAGCTTTTGCTGTCTTTGCTCTTTTTGGCCCAGAATGTTCCACAGCCTGTATCTACACACCACCCACCTTGGACCTTGGAGCCAGCTCGCTCACCAGTAATCTCTGTGATAAGAAGTTAATACCCTGGGCACCTAGAATTATAGTTGTCTTGTGTGAGGATCTCTACTGCTTCCTGAGAATGGTGTTGCCCAGCAGTGGAGTTTGACTCTTGCTTTGAGACGGAGTTTTTATGCCAGTATCTGGATTCAGAGCCCTGTTCTGTTGATTCAAGTTTGATGGCTCCAGGCCTATAAGCACTGACCTTGGCTGGATTTATTTTTGGCCTCAGCCTTGCAAAATCTTTTGGTTTTCATTTCCTGACTTTCAAAATCTCCCCTCCTAATCCAGCTGGCTCCTGCCATGTATGAATTGGGCCCCATTCTCTGGTTCTGCTTTTTGTTCTGAGCGAGCAATCTCAAGTCCTGAAAAATGCAATTTTAAAGACCTAACTCAAGAGTACAGGGACTAAAGCATATTGAATTAGATTCCAATAAACCCTTGCAGCAAGTCAGGGTTCTCTCAAAGTTCACTGAGAATGTGTTACGCATCACAGTTGGAGAAGCCCTTGATGGTTCAGGTTGCTAGTGGTTTCACTTTACACTCTGCGGCTTACCACGGACAGTATTATGGGGAGAAGAACAAGTTCTCAGCCTAATTATTCATTACAGCCTCATAAAGATAAAAGGTTGTACACATACACATTCATTGCCACTGAATGATGAGAAGGCGTATATGATGCTTAAGAAAAATTGAACCCTCAGACATACTATAGAAAGCTCCCTATATTATAGAGAGGTTAGGCTTATTGGACTAAATGTCTCTTAATTTTACATTCACTTCTATAATCCTGAAACTTGCCAAGCCTTTTTTCTTTTCCAAACAAGAAATAGGACTTTTGTTACTTAACATCACAAGATCAGGTAACAAATGGATGCTTTTACTATATGTTCAATAGAGTGTGTGCTGAATTTCTGGGGACATTTTAACTGATGTACTACTTGAACCTTTAGTCATTCTGTCACAGGTGGGCACAGGTAACCAGGTTCTTGGTGATCATGGACAAAGAATTGAATCAAACACACAGAAAGTTTATAACAGAAAGAGAGCAGATTTATTAAGCCATAATGCACACCATGGAGCATGGGAGTGGGCCAACTCCAAATAGCGGTTGACCTCAGGGGCTGGAAGGATTCTATTTTTGTAGGGCAAATATTTCCTGCCTAGTTTTGGTGGGCTTTTATTGAACATGTACAACTAGATATATTACTTTTAGGCTACTATGCATGTGATTCCCCATAATTTTCCTTGACTGGCTACCTGGGAAGGAGGTCCCACAATGCTAATTTATATAATGCTATTATAATAATTCATGATTCACCATGACTCAGAGCTTTTCCAGAAAGCAGGCAAAACTGGTCTTACACAGGGTCTTAGAACAGGGTCTGTGTCCAGTATCCATGTCCTTTGTCTTAGCCCTGGGGCACCTCTGGACTTTTCTCCTTCCAGAGGAACTGGTCTCAGAACAGGGTTCCTGATCTGTATCGATGTCTTTTGTCTTAATTCTGGGGCGCTTCTGGATTTTCCACCCTCCTGACGGTTGCCTGCCTCAATTCCAGGAAAGGCCTGTAACCATGGACAAGAGCAGCACAATGTGTTTGTAGAAGATACCTGGACCCCTAGATGATGACACACTTTGAGACACCATTGAAGATGTCATTTGGAGCTACCCAACTTGTATTTTTTTCTGCTATCAAGGAATAATTACTTTCTTGGTGGGAAAACACATTTTGAGGCCTCATTCTTACCTTTTTTAGTAAAGTTACTAGGAAATTGTTTTCTCTGATGACAAGATGCATCCCAAATTACTCTAAAGATGATATTGATTTTCCTGCAAATAATAAGTCCAGCCGCAGGAGAACCATAAAACTTCAAGTTGTTGCTTCAGTGAGTGTTACTGTGTAATGTCAGTGGCTTTGGTTTTTATTTAATTTTGTGATTAAAGTTTTTATTGATTTCCCTGCAGGGTAGAATATATCAATAACTTTGGTTTTAAAGGAACATTCAGCAACAAGAAAATATTAAAAGACTCAACTACAGAAAAATGGTGCTTTATTTTAAAATTTAAGAAAATGCCATTATGAATTCTCAAGGTTTATCTTTGGATCTAATTTAGGATGGAGCCATTTAGCCTTACAAAAAAGGAAGGAAAGGGGTGGAAGAACATGAAGGCAAACACTTGTACTTTAGCTCCCAGTTGATTCCCAGTGGGTAACTTGGATTTCTCTAATTGGGCCAAGCTCATCCTGTTTCTTGTAGTTGTGAAAATCAGAACTGCAGGAGCCCTTAAGCTTTGTTCAAAACACCCTAGTAGTCTAAAGAAGAGGGCAGAGATGGTATTGCTGGGACAATTGCCAAGACAAAGAAACTTTTAGATTTCTGGGG
Organism: Noctilio leporinus; assembly: GCA_004026585.1. NCBI lineage: Eukaryota > Metazoa > Chordata > Mammalia > Chiroptera > Noctilionidae > Noctilio > Noctilio leporinus. Next base: position 56,198 of record PVIW01008331.1, read on the forward strand.
ATGAGAGGCCGTTTGAAAGGAATTTTCCCTTTCTCTCTCCCTCCCTCTCTCTTTCTCTCTTTCTCTCTCTCTCTCTCTCTCTCTCTCTCACACACACACACACATTCACATATACTCGAATGCAGAAGATGATGGATGTGTGCAAGTGGCTGGCTGAAGTTTGATTAATCAGTTTAGCAGCATCAGCTTTAAATTAAAACAATTTCCAATGTAGAGGGAAAAAATATGGAATGGACACAGTCTTCAAATAAGCACATGAATTAGAAGCAGAGCCATTTCAGAGGGTGAATCCAGATCATCTGGAGCCGAGGACTGAAGGAATCAATGAAGCTGCAAGCATCTGGGATGCTGAGAGTTTCCTCTTGCAGATGGGGTTGCTGAGTGTGTGGTGGGAGGCAGGAGCAAGGCATGTAGCCCACCAACAGGTCTGGCTACAGGGCCAGATGGCCTCCTATCCATGGGCTGGGCTCTCGTGGCAGTGGCATGAACTGGGAGGGGAGCAGAGAGGCCTCCTGGTCTCCCCGAAGACAATGAGGAGAAACAGACCCTGGGGCTGCTGGCTCCTGGGCCTGCAGCTGGATGCCAAGGCTCCCAGAGCAGGAAATGAGTGAGACTCCATGGAGACTAGTTCAGGGGTTGGAGAGGAAACCATCAACCCTGGCAACAATAGAAGAAGCAAGGGTGGGGGTAGAAGAAAGAGTTTGTTTGCTTGATGTTGCGCTATTAAAGGTCAATAATAAATGTTTGCAGAAGTCCTTGGCTGTATACACAGAGCTTCATAGGAACCGGAGGATCAGGTTCCCAGCTCAGCTCCAGGGACCTGGGGTTATTTAGAGCTGAAGGAACCATTATGACCCCTGCAGCTCAGGCGTCCTGGCCCTCTTTCTTGCCCATGCTGCCTCCCCACAAATAAGACAAAATGCTCATACCGTTTCATAATTAAGGCACAGTCTATTATCCTAAACTCAGATCGAGCAGCCAGAACTCAATTCACAATTCCTCACAAAGCTTATTGAGTGATACCTTGGGCAAGTTACCTGAGTGACCTCATCAGCAAAATGAAAATAATAAGTTCAGAGAATGTTGAAACATCTTAGCATCTTACCTAATACTTAATAATTCCTTGCTAAGTGGTAGCCATTTTACAATATATCACTATTAGTATTACTCTTTATTCCAATCATGTTCTGTTAGAAATATACTCCAAATAAATATCTCCATAAGTAAATATGTCTAGATCTCTGATTATTTCTCTAGTGTAAGTATTTTAAATTGGTAAAGTACATCCAAGGATTAAAACTTTTTTAGAGGTGTTTGCTAACATTCAAGATTGTGTCTCCCCACCATCCTTGAATGTGAGTCCTTGAATGGGGACACTGGTGAGGAGCCTTGCCACGAGGTCCTGCATTTAAATTCATTACAGCAGCACCTATACTGTGTGCTATGTGTACTGGTCTGGGCCCTTGAGATGTAGCCACAAACAACAACAAAAAGAATTTGCTGTTCTTAAGGCACTCAGTCTGAGAGAAGATGGACAAACATATACACTTGATCTTAGCCAAAAGGCCGAGAAGCGATAGGATGGACAAACATATAGAACTAAATGCAGTGTGCAGCTATAGGTCCTATGAAGACAGTGAAGGGGTAAGGCTAGCAGGGTGATGCTGTTTCAGACAGAGTGTCATCTGTCTCATTTAGCTGGGAAATGACACTTGAGCCCAGAATGAGATGCAGTGAAGCAAATAGCATTCCAGACAGCTGCAAGAGCAGGCCCAAGAGCCCTGAGCTGTGCACTATCCATGATTTTCAGGGCTGGAAGGAAGCTAGTGAGGCAGAGCAGAGAGGTGGAAGAGGCAGGATGCATAGGGAGTGGCAGCAGGGAAGGAGGGCTGTGCCTGGTGGGAAGCAAGTCCTGGGAAGGCTCTGGGCAGGGAGGCCCAGATGTCTTAAGTTATGTCAGGATCACTAGGGCTGCTGTGTGCATATTAGATGGGACTATAGGGCTGAAAGCATGCAAGCAAAACCAGTTAAGGTGCCATCTACTTGTTGCTAATTTCATCAACCAGAAAATATATCTCCTTTTAATCTGCATCCATGATTACTTGTGAGGTTGCATTTTCCATATACTTATTGGGCATTTGCATTGAATGTCCTTGAGCAGTGGACTGAATTTAGTTCTTTAAAGGGACCACCTCAGCTCTGCCAACAGTGGGGTGGAGATTTTTCAGCTGCTGTTCTCTATAGGGACTTAAAAACAGGACCTGGAAAGTTCCCTCTATTCTCTAGTCTACATAGTCCCCATCTTGGAGGCATTTGAGAGAATTTTGTGGTTCTGTTTCTGGTTTCTCCTACTATTTTTTTTTAACAGCCTACATTTAAGATATGTCCTTTATTAAGCTGTGATTGCACAAGTTGGGGGATGGGATAAGTTTGAATGTAGTAAGCTGACAATTCAGGCTGGATAAATATTACATTGAGATTTGCCCTCTTATTTTACTTTTAATCATTCTGTGAATGTTTTTTCAAGAACTGCTAGCATCTCAGAAATGGAGAATCATTCAGCATCATGCTCTTTAAATGTAGAAAACTACTAGATAACTAAATCTTTAAAATAACTAAATGAAAGTGTGCATTTGTTATGCAACATCACACAATTGTTCCATTGGCACACCTTCCTAATGGCTTCTTTATGCAAACGTTATCGCCTTTGTGCCATTCTCTACTTCTGCTGTTTCCAGTACATTTATTTCCATGAAGACTGCTGAAAACCTGTAAAAGAATTAAAGATACTGGCCCTTTTTCTCCTACTTCGGGGTGTGCATTTACATGAAGAACTTGCCTAAACTACCTCTGAAGAAATAAAAAAGGGGAACCCTCCCTGCTTAAAGTATGCAATTTATGCGCCTGCAAAAATGCCAAGCATATGCAATCCATTTCAGTATTTAAAATTCTTATGGAGATAGTTAATTAAATGCATAGAACAGAGCTTAAATTGAATTTGGTCTTGAAAAGAGCCTCACTCCAGGCCCCATGATACATTTAGTAAATTTGCAGGGGGTAAGAACACTCTACTGGCTCATCTCCATAGTGGGGGATAGAAAGCTTCCCAATCTCTGCTTGCTGTCTTCTTTGTGATGGAGAGCTAGTGAAGGCACATCAACTTGATTGGAGGTGTCCTTCCAGGAGTCCTCATCATTTTGCCAAGTTTCATTTTGCGTGGTGTTCACTCAGTGATGCCTCATAAGACTTTTTCACATACCCCTCACTATTTTCACCAATGTCTGGCACAGAAAAGAACAATCGCCTTTAAGAAGTTGAACATGGGATACAAGATGGCGACAGAGTAGAGAGCAGTGCTGATGGCGTTCTCAAGTGCCAGAGCAGCTGGGGATAGGGTAGGGAGCACGAGCAGTCTGCAGGTCCCTAAGAATTGGAGCTGTCAGCATCTGGACTTGGGTGCGCAGCCCAGAGGCTGTAGAGACTTACAGGAGAGCAGGTGAGACAGTTCTAAACCAGCTGGCAGGTGAGGTCAGCTCTGGTCAGTGGCAGCTCTACCTAGAAGGGCAGCTCTAACTGAAGCCAGCTCCAGGCTCCCTTGAGACTAGAAATCAGAGCAGTGAAGTGTGGGCAGTGAGGGCAAACGCCAGAGGGAACGAGGAATTGAACTGAAGGGGAGGGACTATGTGAGAGCCTCGCTACAGAGACTGAGAGAGGAAGCTCTTCACTCAGAGGCAGAGGAGAAGAGACCTGCTGGGAGCAGGAGCACGGGAGCGGGGAAGTGCACCAGCCATAGTGGCGAGAGGGCCAAAAACAGTGCTACTGCACCACCAGGGAAAGGGCAGCTTGGAGCCTCAGCGAAGGGGGAGGCCCATTGCTGTGCAACCCCACTAACAATCAGGTTCCCACAAAGACTTGAAGTCCTGCCGCTACTCCATTAGGGATAGGGCAGATCAAAGCCCCAGTAAGGGGGAGGGCCCAGCCCCGCTCACTCACGTTGGTGCAGGCCCCCAGGGAAATGCCAAACTGCATACCAGGAACTTGCGGCTGGGGCAACTGGCGTGCCCATTGCAGTCAACAAAGGCCTCCTCGAGGAGCTGGAGGGGGAGGCCCAGTGTTCCCCAGCAGACTGCGCTTCAGACACCCTGGGGAGCCAGGTACGCATCACAGAGGTGGTGGAGAAACACTCTTCAAGGAGCTGGACTGCCTGGAGTGTTAGCCTTCACCCAGGGGAGACAGGCAGTTAGTGGAGAGGGGCTACCTCCTCTGGGAGCTGCTGGTGCAAGGCCAGGCATCACAGGAACCAGTGAGGTTGCAGGTCGCCCTACAGGACAGCCAGTGCCCAACGCAGTCAGGAACCTCCTCCAGGAGCTGGAGTGGGAGGAGCAGCCATAGATACCACAGAAGCACCCTGCTGGTCTTCACCAAGAACCAGTGAGAGAAGGGAGGGCCCCAAAACACCAGCAGCACAGAAACCCAGCTAGGCTACTGGAGGACCAGTCTACCTGGGGGCTGACCCTCAGAATCAGCCCTGACTGTGACAGCCATAGGCCCTGCCACTCCAAGACCACACAGCTAGACTGTAGACTTCAGAAACCTGACCAAGAAAAAGAGACAGACTCGGGAAATGGATCGCTGCTAATGACTTTTTTAAATTTTACTGTTATTGTATTATATCCATCCCCTTTTTGCTCCCCTCTGTCCCCCCCACCCACCCACCATTCCACCCAAACTCAATCCCACCTGTTGTCCATGTCCATGGTTCCTTTACACTAGGTTCTTATCTAAACTGCTCCACTTCCTTGCCACTGCCTCCCTCTTCCCCCCAACCCCTTTCCCCCTGACCACTGAAGGCCTTTACCTTGTATTCATATACTTGGTTCTGTTTTGCTTGTTGTTAGTTTTGCTCATTATTGTCCTATAATGGGTGAGATCATATGGTATTTGTCCTTGACTAACAGGCTTATTTCAATAAGCATAATACTCTCCAGTTTCATCCATGTTGTTGCAAAGGGTACAAGTTCCTTCTATCTTTCTGCTGTATAGTATTCCATTGTGTAAATGTACCAAAGGTTTTTGATCCAATCATCCACTGATGGGCTCTTAGGCTGTTTCCAGCACTTGGCTATTGTAAATAGTGCTGCTGTGAACATAGTTGTACATAGGTTCTTATGAATTGGTGTTTCAGGATTCTTTGGGTATAGGAAAGGTAGTGGAATTGCTGGATCAAAAGACAGTTACATTTTTAGTTTTCTAAGGAAATCCCATACTGTTTTCCACAGTGGCTGCACCAGCCTGTATTCCCACCAACAGTGCACAAGGAATCCCTTTGCCCCACATCCTTGCCAACAATTGTTGTTTGTTGATTTGTTGATGATTGCCATTCTGACAGGTATGAGGTGGTATCTTATTGTGGTTTTAATTTGCATCTCTCTGATGACTAGTGATGTTGAGCATTCTTTCATATGCCTCTGGGCCCTTTGTATATTTTCCTCAGTGAGTTGTCTGTTCAGACAATAGTCCTTTGGCCCATTTTTTGATTGGGCTGTCTGTCTCCCTGGTGTTGAGTCACATTAGTTCTTTACATCTTTTGGAGATCAAACCCTTGTCTGAGGTATCATTGGCAATTATGTTTTCCCATACAGTTGGTTCCCTTTGAATTTTGCTGATGTTTTCTTTAGCTGAACAGAAACTTTTCAGTTTGATATAGTTCCATTTGTAGATTTCTTCTTTTATTTCCTTTGCCCTTGGTAAAGTACCAGTAAACATATTTCTGCGTAGGATATCCAAAAGTTTGCTGCCTATATTTTTCTCCAGGACCTTTCTGGTGGCACTGCTTATGTTTAAATTCTTTATCCATCTTGAGTTTATTCTGGTGTATAGTGTAAGTTGGTAGTCTAGTTTTATCTTTTTGCATGTTGCTGTCCAGTTCTCCCAACACCATTTGTTGAAGAGACTGTTTTGACTCCATTTTATGTTCCTTCCCCTTTTGTCAAATATTAGTTGACCATAGAGTCCTGGGTTAATTTCTGGGCTCTCTATTCTGTTCCATTGATCTATATGTCTATTCTTATGCCAGTACCATGCTGTTTTGATGACAGTAGCCTTGTAGTATTGTTTGAAGTCCGGTATTGTGATTCCTCCTACCTTGTTCTTCTTTCTCAAGATTGCTGTGGCTATTCGTGGGCGTTTTTGGCTCC
>PVIW01008332.1:0-27500 GCA_004026585.1 Noctilio leporinus
AACAAGCAAAACAGAACCAAGTGTATGAATATAAGGAATAGGCCTTCAGTGGTCAGGGGGAAAGGGGTTGGGGGGAGGGGGGAGGCAGAGGCAAAGAAGGAGAGCAGCTTAGACAAGAACCTAGTATAAAGGAACCATGGACATGGACAACAGGTAGGATTGACTTTGGGGGGAATGGGTGGGTGGGGAGGGGGACAGAGGGGAGCCAAAAGGGGATAGATGTAATACAACAACAATAAAGTTAAAAAAAAAATAGAATGTGCTATTTTTAAAAAATCTGATTTTTTTTTCATTTGTCCATAAAATGTCTTTATTTTGGCTTTGCTCTTATTGTAATTTACATAAGCTTATACACTGTAGATTGGCAATTTTTTTTTTTTCTTAGCACTTTGAAGATACCAGAGTATAGTTTTCTGGTTTTCATTGCATTTTGTCTATATAATAATTGTTCTTTTTAATGTACACTTTTTTTGTCACTTTGGCTTCTTCTAAGATCTTCTCTTTTTCTTTATTGTTCTGTGGTTTCACTAAATGACATAGGTGCAGATTTTATTTATTCTACTTAGAATTCATTTTAACTCTTGAATTTAAATTTTGTTGTTCATCAGATCTGAAAACTTTTCAGTCATTTTGTCTCCAAATAGTACTTCTTCCTTACTCTTTCCTGGAACTCTGATTATATGTACATTAGCTGTTCTCCAGCCCCTATCCCTTGTCATTTTTTCCTCCAGCTCATTGTCTTTCTTTGTTACACTTGGGGAATAATTTTAACTCTGACTTGAGTCTGCCTTTCACATGTGTCTACTCTTTAACTTATCTATTATATTGTAAAGAGTTCAGTGATCATTTTCATTCCTACGAGTTTTATTTGGTGCTTTAAAATATGCTTGGTCATTTTAAAAAATTACTCATGATTGCAATGCCCCCTTTCTTTAAACATATAATGAAACATTTATAAGCTATAAAATATTTTAAAAATGTACATATTTTCAACATACATCAACAACAGAAGCCTTTCCAGGTCTGTTGTTTACTTCTATTGACTTTTGCTCAGGGTTCCTTGTTTTCTCATGTACTCAGTGATTACTTTGAATGTGGGATCATGTTCAGTGAAGTTTTATCTATGGAAATTCTGTGCAAGCTGGATGAAGTAGCATTTCTCCAGAGAAGAATTTGCTTCTGTCAGGAACCTGAGGTCACTATCAACCTGTGATCCTTTTAAAATGAATTCTTGGCTTATGGGTTATTTTGAATCATCATTTTTTTAATTAAAAATTTTCAGTGTAACTAGAGAAAGTATTTAAAACATTTGTATAAGTCTATAAATTTCAAATTCAAGATTAGTCTTCTGGCTCTTTCTCTTTTTCTTTCTTCTTTCTTTCACCTCTCCAGTATTTCTTATAAAATGTGTATTTTAAGTTACTGGGTATTCATGTAGAACTTTTTGAACACATATTTACTGACACAACCTAGTCATTTGTAGTTTGCTGTACACTTAGTATATGGTAGGCACTGTTCTAAGTGCTTTATATGTAGTAACTATTTTTTCTTTTTATTAACTTTATTGGGGTAACATTGGTTAATAAATTACATAGGTTTCAAGTATACAGTTCTATAATACTCATCTGTATATTGTATTATATGTCCAATCTCCAAAGTTGAGTCTCCTTCCTCACCATTTATCCTCCCTATATCCTCTTCTGCCTCTTCCCATCCTCTTTTCCTCTGGTATCACCATACTGTTGTCTGTGTCTATGAGTTTATTTTCTTTATCCCTTTACCTTTCTCTAGACCATCATTTTTATGCAGAGGTCTTCTATCAATTTCACCTGCTTAGTCAGATCCTGTATTTTATCTTTTGTTCTTCAAACCTCTTATTAATAAAGGGGAAATTTTTCTAAAGGCAGGCAGCAGCCAATATCAATGTTATTCTCTAAATGATTGATTAGTTTCCTTCTGTTGTGTCCAGGATTATCCCTTCTTCTGCTTAAAGTAGGATTAACTACCTCAAAGAAAATCATGTAGCCTTTACCTTGTCATTTTTGTTCTTTTTAAAAAAGTATTTTATTTATTATTTTCAGAGAGATGGGTAGGGAATGAGGCAGAGAGGGAGAGAGACATCAATGTATGGTTGCCTTTCACCTGTCTTTCTCCTGTTGGGGACCTGGCTGGAGGCCTGGCTTGCAATGTGGTTATGTGTCCTGACAGAATTGAACTGGTGACCCTTTGGTTCGCAGGCCTGCACTCAATCCACTGAGCCACACCAGCCATTTTTATTAAAAAATTTTCATCAAAGGGTAAGTTTTTATTGATTTTAGAGAAAGAGGAAGAGAGCAAGAGACAGAGAAGAAGACAGACTGACAGACAGGCAGGCAGACGTTGGTTGTTGCCCCTATGCTCTCCAATAAGGAATCCAACTTGCAACCTAAGTATGTGCCCTGACCAGAAATCAAACCCACAACCGTTTCTGTTTACAGGATGATTCACCAACCAACTGAGCCACCTGGCCAGGGCCCTTGTCATTTTCTTGACCTTAAATTTTTGGAGTTTTCTATGGCTTGGGTCTTAGAATTCTTTTCTGTCTCTACTCACTTTCTTGATCACCTCATCTAGCTTCATAGGTCTAAATCCATTACACTGATTAGTCTCTGTTTGTATCTCCAGCCTAAGTTTATAGCCAACAGTGTAGTTGGCTTTTATACTTGGATATCTAGTGTATATGTGAATGGAGTGTTTGATCATTGCCTCTGGATTGATTTCTTCTTCAGCTTTCTACTTTTTAGTTACAGCAACTACATTTTTCTAGTTCTTCTAATTCAGAGTCATCCTTGACCCCTTCTTTTTCCACTCAACATTTAATCTATTAATGAACAGTCAGTTTTATCACAAAATATATCTAGAATTGAATCATTTCATATTACCTTCATTGCTATTGGTCTAATCCATGCCACTGGAGTCTCTGGCCTGAACTAGTTCAATAGTCCTAAATGCTCTGCCTGTCTCTGTCATTGCTGCCTGTTGGTCTGTTCTCAAGCCAGCAGCCAGGGTGGTCCTATTAAAATGTAATTCAGATCATGTCACCCCTCTGCTTTTAGTCCCTCACAGTAAAAGCCAAAGTCTTCACTGTGGTCGAAAGGTTTCATAATCTGGTTCCTATTAGTTCTCTGACCTCATTTCCTACAACTATCCCCCACATTCTCTCTGCTCCAGCTACCCTGGTGTCCTTGCCATTCCATGAACATACTAGGCAGGCTTTTCCTTCCAGGCTTTCACACTTAATGTGTATCCACCAGTAAGCTTCCCCAAATCTCTGCATAGTTTCACTTTCTCACCTCCCTCAGGTGTCTGCTCATATATCACTATCTCAGTGAGATAGTTTCAGGGCACTGCATTTAAGATACTTGCTTTTTTTCTCCAATATTTCTGTTCCATTTCCTACTTTTTTGCCCTCCATAGCATTAATCTATTAACATGATTATTTTGTTTGATGTCTGTCATTCCTGTTAGAATATGTTTCCTTAGGCAAGAAGTTTTGTCTGTTTTGTTAATTAATGTGTTCTTAGAACCTAGAACACTGCTTAGCATTTACTAAACATTCAATACATAGTTATTAAGTGGTATGAATCAATAAATAAAATAATTAGTCTATGGAACAAGATAGAAAAAATGAGAAAATAGAACACGAGGTGATAACTAAAAGGGCTTAAATATTACATACCTTCATGGAAGGAGCAAATGAAAAGGAGGAAAATTATGGGCAACTGGAGATAACATAGGTATTTATTGAAATACTTAAAAATGTAGGTATTTATTTAAAAATTTTCATCAAGTCCTTGCTACTTATCAGGTCCTTGAGATCACAGTGGAGGAGTTCATTCTTCATGATTTTCTAGGCTATGGAAAGGTATCTCTTACTGTTTTCTTTTCTGGGCTGCACCATGATGGCTGCTTTCCATTTATTCTCCATTTCTATGTTTCTGATTTTTTTTTTTTTTTTTCACTTGTGGTGGTCAGGCCAGAATTGTCTCCTATTAACAACGACCTAGTCATTTCAAAAAATAATAAGATAATAATTACTTTGAGTAGCCTACATACTTCAATTTTATCAAGCATATTTTTTAAGTGACCCTGAGAGTGATCTACAGGGATGACCCATTCTGGCTCATCAGGATATTAAGATTTTTTAAAAACAATCTTTATTAAGTAACCATTATATATTATTATTATTTCCCTGTTAGTATAGTGGGAACAACTGTATAATTTTCACTATTCACAATTTTAAGTGTGAAAAATATATCATTAAAAAAAAAAACCACTTAGTTTCTGAATTGAGTCCTTATTCCACCTACTAACAGGCACTAAAAGTTAGTCTTTTAGTGTTAAATCCCCCTGGGGCTACATCCAAAGTGTAGGGACGTCTCTGCCATGTCAGTGAATTGGAGGGGCGGGGCACCTGTTCCTCCCAGTTCACTACCGGTTCACTGAAGCGTTCAGGAACTGCGTCTCATCATTGTTTCAGGTTGTCCCTTGAACACTATGAAGTTAAAACTCATTCTGGTTTTGAAGCTCCTTTTGGGTCCCTGGCTTTCTTAGCCCCTTTCTCCCTTTTTGAAGGTAGGAGAGCCAAGAAAAGTTTTTAGATGCTTTCTTCCACCTGTCAGGGCCTGAGACTTGGTCTGTCTTAGATCTCCCACCCTGTCACCTCTTTAGCTGCCACACCATGCTGACAAAGGTAGCATCTCCTTGACGTTTCTCAACTTCGCAGGCTTCTCTTTTGAATCCCAGGCTCCCCTGCACTCAGAGCTTTGTCTGGATGTTCCATCAGTTCCCCTTCCTTTAGAGCTTGCCTTGAGGCCGGTCACAGGGAAGGGTTTAGAGGACATTCTTGCAGACCTACATCATCATTTTTTTTTTTTTTTAAGATTTTATTTCATTATTTTTAGAAAGAGGGGAAGGGAGAGAGGCAGAGAGGGAGAGAAACATCAATGTATGGTTGCTTTTCACCTGCCTCCAGCCACAGACCTGACTGGAGACCTGGTTTGCAACTTTGTTATGTGCCCTGGCTGGGGAATCGAACCTGCGATTATCCCCTGTGCTACCAGCCAGGGCTGCATCATCATTTGACTCTGTTGCTCAACCTTCCTACCTTAGACAATGGAGCTGTACTTTAATTTCAGCTGTACTATTTCCAATCTATTATTTATATCATAAACTTTATGTGCTTCAATAGTCTGAGTCTATTGAAACTCAAAAAACCCAGCTTTTAAAATAAAAACCCCTAGTGTGCATGACTATTACCTATTATGAGTCTCACAGGTCAATTTCGAAACTCAAATCTGAGTATGATTGGGTTGTTTCTCTTTGCATTTTGACATAACCCCAATACTCGAGGAGCCAGTGGATGCTTCTAATTTAATGAGTTTGGGAGTGTGGGTAGGGAAGTTCAAAAGGCAATTACAGAAAAAAATCATGGGAGTGGAGGGAGAGAAATTCTCTGTGAATCATAGTGGCTTAACATCTTTATCCATGAGACTCCAAGCATCTTTATTTGAAAAGAAAAAACTTCATATTTTGTATTCTCATCTTGCCATCCAAGAGGCAACTTCTTTATTTCTTTTTAAAAAGATTTTACATATTTATTTTTAGAGAAAGGGGAAGGGAGGGAGAAAGAGAAGGTGAGAAAGGTCACCCCTCAACTCTTCAATGCCTCAATGAGGAGGATGGCTCACAACCCAGGCATGTGCCCTGACCTTTCACTTTGCAGTTCCATGCCCAACCAACTGAGCCACCAGTTAGATCAAGGCAACTTATTTCTTTAGCTGCTGTCCCTTTTTGTAACAATGTTAGTTTATAATTATTAGTCTTTGTTTTACTTGTTTAGCTGATAAAATAACCACAGAAAGTATTTCCTCATTCAGCTCTTATTCTTTATATGTAAGGGTATATAAAGATCGTGATAGTCTTATTAAAGAAAAGCCTGGAAATACCATGAGGATATAAAGACCATAATTAGTAATTATCTTTATGTTAAAAAGAACCCACATAGATTTTTCTAAACTTCAGTGGACCTCTGAAAGCAGAAAAGAGCAGCACAGATGTAAATATTACATTTACACATTTCTATTTCTTTTAGAGCTGATGAGTTGATTTTTTGCTTAATTGTCATGTAACTACTAAGTATGTAGTAGTCATGTAGTTACATGACAATTTAACTTCCTGGGCCTAGAAAATGGAAGAGAAAGACCCCTTTCTGTAATGTGCTCTGGATCTCCAGAGGCAGCCTAGAGAATCACAGTGAGATTAACCCCTTGAAGGCAGGCATAGGTGGGGACTTCTGTGTACATTAGGCTATCCGTTGGCTAAAAACTTCAGTTCTTCCTGCTCAGACATCAGCTTTGGACAAATCTCTGGTTCCCAATAAGCCTGACACATACTCTGGGGGCTTAAAACCTCCTCTGTATTATGGGCTTCCTCTAGCTCCCTCCTTTCCAGAACTGTGTGAGAGAGGAACAAACAGAAGCATTCATGGCATGTGGGTTCCTGGGAGTGAGGGACTCAGTGGGGATGGGTGGAGGAAGGGAGAAGCAGAAAAGAAAGCCATTCATTTCCTCTTTCACTTATATTCTTGCTCTGGAGACCTTAACACTTGCTAATTAAATCATTCTTCCAAATGGGATGAGTTAGAATCCTTCCCCACCAACACTATAGTTGAGAAATAGATAATCAACACGGTAACAGTTTTCAAAATTCAATGACTTAAGAGTAACTAGTGCCATCTTTCCCTCAAATTTACATGTTTCTTTAGACAAATCAATTATGAGGGGTTATCCTTTTATTCATGCCCAAAGCCTACTCTTGTTTTCTGATAGCATGAGTAAAATCAGACACACTTTTCTTATTACCAGAAGAAATTAGGACAAATGTTACTTTGGTTCAAATAATTTCAGAAACTGTAAATACTGGAGAAACAGTAACCAAATTAAAAAAACAAAAAAACAAAAACCTAAACAAACCAGTAACCAAACACTAAAGTCACAACAACAGTGAAGGCAAATAAAACTTGCTTTAAATATAGTTACCCTTCTTCCCCTCTTTCTTTTCTTCATAATAGAGTATTTATTGGATGCTACAAAGTAGGCTCTGGCATTTTCAGGGTAGATAATGTACACAAGACAACTCTCTAGTTTCAGGGTATAAATGTGTGGTCTGACTGCAATCTTTATGAAGGACTCAACAGCTCAAGATAAGAGTTTGTATTTCAAACCAGTTAAAGCAAATTACAAAACAAAAATGATGCCAAAGCAAATACAAATAAAAGCTGTCTTTAGTTTGTTATTTAGAGCTTATATGTTTGGTATTATAAGAAAACCCCAAAAGACACCTGAAGGAAGCTTACCCTCATGCACAGAGACATGTTTATGACGCAACCAGAGTTGCTCCATCTTCAGATGTCTGGAACTGGGGCTGAACATCTGTTTTTAATCGTTTCCAGGCATGTCAGTGGGAACATGATCACAAGGGGGTTGACTGTGATTTTCACAAAGGAGAAAAAGAAACAGACAGCTAATAGATGTTCAATAGAGTTGGGAGAGTTCTTAATTTTCATTAACAGCTTTGAGAGTGTGGCACAGAGCTCGATATATGCAGGCACATGGTGCTTTGATAAATGGGTGTCCTGTACAAACTTTCCACGGTATGACATTTGTTACACAAAGAACACCCATTTTAAAACGGTTTTGTTTCTTGATGAAACAGGGTTACCAGCTGCTGGGGAGATATGTAGAAAACGATGTTATCAACGTTATATTATTTAACTAATAGCTTGGCACCTGACTATCTAAATAGCACAGTCAGCACTTTAAAAGCAGCTCCTTCTCCATGGGATGGAAAGGTGAATAAATCCATAGGGATATACAGTGAAGTGGCATCGAGAGGGGCTCAGTGGGAGTCCAGGCTTTCCTTTGCCTAGCTACATTACAGGCATGGCCAGGCAGGGCAGGTGCCATTGGCAGGGGCTGGAAGGCTTCCAGGTCACCTCATAGACTCTGCTGATGGTTACTTTTATTTTTTTTATTTTTTAAAAGATTTTATTTTATTATTTTTTAGAAAGAGGGGAAGGGAGAGAGGAAGAGAACGAGAAAGACATCAATGTATGGTTGCGTTTCACCTGTCTCCAGCCACAGACCTGACTGGAGGCCTGGTTTGCCACCTGGTTATGTGCCCTGGCTGGGGATTCGAACCTGCAACCTTTGGGTTCGCAGGCCGGCGCCTTATCCACTGTGCTACCAGCCAGGACTGATGGTTACTTTTAGAGTGGGCAAGAAACCATCAGGGCTCGTAGAACCCTGATGGCTGATGTCAAGCCTTAGGGTTTTTTTTTTTTTTCTTTTTCTTCTTCTTCTTTTTTTGAAAGTATTTTTTTCATTATTTTAAGAGAGAGGGCAGGTAGGGAGGAAGAAAGGGAGAGAAACATCAATGTATGGTTGCCTTTCACCTGCCTCCAGCTGAGGACCTGGTGGGAGACCTGGTTTGCAACCCGGTTATGTGCCCTTACTGGGAATCAAACCATTGACCCTTAGGTTTGAAGGTCAGGGCCAATCCACTGAGTTTTCTATCTCTTACCCACTAGGGGCCAACTTAGATCCTGGCTAGAAGCAAATACAGGAAGACAGACATAGGATTATTTTTGAAATGCCATTGTTCATTCTATATTCACCTGTTCTCTTCCTATAGTTTTCTCACCTCTGTCTATAATAAAGGTTTTCTAAGTTATCATTTTACTTATGATCCTCAAGAAGACAACAGGAACAAAAATTTGGCATTTTGAGTTTGTCTGTTTTGATTCATTGAAACTATATTGAAACGAATGCCTTATTTAATTTTCCTTAAATTGGTTCAAAATTCAAAATAACAAAAATGTGTTGTTTGACAAAAATGTTCTTCTTACCTGACTTTTTAGCCAACTACTTTCCCTCTCTGAGCCAATTAGTTACTTGTGGATCTTTTCAGAGATATCCTGTATATGTAAGTCCAATTTTAGAACTGAATTTTTATCTTGGCAGAATGAAGAGATGCTGAATTAATTATCTAGATAATTTTGAACTCTAATCTTTTATTAAAAGAAACAAGATTCAGCAAGTTTGCTTCAACTCCTAGATATGTATTCCATAAGGACAATAGGGATCACAAAAGAAGTTTGTGGTGTGTAGGCTCTGGCTTCAGGAATTTATGAGCCCAACAATAGGAAAAATTATATGCATTTGCATGTAAATATGCTTTATCAAACTAAATGTAGTGCATTATAATTCTTCCCTTTGGAGAGCCCCAAAGACAGATTTTTTCTGATTTATCTTTCTCTACATTGGATTTGCATGATATCTGGCACAAAATAGCTAGACAATAAATGATTGTTGAATGAAAGCATGGATTAATCAATACAGAGCAGCTCAAGAAGTCATGGTGATACTTGAGAGAGGAGATCATACTAATGGCCTGAGATGGGTGATGATAGTAAAACCAACAGTAAAGAGTAACTGAAATTCCAAGAGTCTACATCAGGAAAAAGGAAGGAGGTTAGGTTCCATGGAAAAGGCGAGTTTGACCCTGAAAAATGGGAGGATGAAAGGATGAAATGGAGAGAGTATGAGGCCCATTCTAGGTGGGGCAGAGTGGGTGAATAGCAAAAGCAAAGTGGCAGTGGTAGAAATGCATGTGTTGCTACAAAGACCAGTGAGGACTTTGTCTTTTTTTTTTTTTTTTTAATTTTATTGTTGTTGTATTACATCCATCCCCTTTTTGCTCCCCTCTGTCCCCCTCCCCACCCACCTATTCCCCCCAAAGTCAAGGACTTTGTCTTGATGCAACCTTTTGAGGTTGGATATTTGGAGGGACACAATGAGACTGAGTTGTGATGCACCCTGAACATCAGCAGAAGGATTTGAGCTTGATCCCAAAGGCACTCAGAAGGGATCTGAAAGCTTTGTGAGCTTGTGATTGCTTAAGAAAGAGTAATCTGATAAACTAGAAGCTGGAAGACTGGCTGGATAGGTATTGCAATATTTGAGGCATTACTCAGTAACTGTTGAAAATGGGTGCCATTCTGGGAATGGGAGAGGAAACACTAATTTAAAAACATTTGGGGGATGAAGCAAGACCATTTGATAATTGATGGGACAGTAGAGGAGAAGGAGAGGGATGCTTTAAAAACTTCACTTATGTAGAATACCACTAATTCCATATCCTCATATTTGCTGAACATCTACTGTATTTAAGACTTTGCATATCTCACAGAGCATATGCATCAAATACATGTGCTTGAATCTCACCAAAGGTCAAGTAAATGCAAATGTCCTTATTCAGATATTAACTAACTATAATCATACTCTTAAGTATCCATCACATTTTTTGGCATGTCATATTTACAGAGTATGGCAAAAGTAGGTTTACATTTGTGAGCACATGAAACAGAGTATATTCTTGTGTTATTTATATGTTATTATTTATTACTGTATTATTTTCTATATAAACCTATTATTGTCCAATCCTATATTTATTTTTTAAATATTTTATTTATTGTTCTTAGAGAGGGGGGAAGGGAGAGAGGCAGAGAGGAAGAGAGACATCAATGTATGGTTACCTTTCACCTGCCTCCAGCTGGGGACCTAGCTGGAGACCTGGCTTGCAACTTGGTTACGTGCCCTGACTGGGGAATTGAACCAGTGACCTTCAAGTTTGCAGGCTGGCACCTTATCCACTGTGCCACCAGCCAGGGCTATATTTACTTTTTTTTTTTTTTTAAAGGAAAATGCTAAAATATACTCCTGAAATCAGTTGGACAATAATTAGAATGATCAGTCTCCAAGGATGACCTATTTTGTCATGTTATCTTTCCCTCCTCATTATTTGGCTCTTAATGTCCAGTTACCCCAAACCCTCTATATCTGCACTCCCTGGCAGGGGCTCTCTGGACTTGTTCCCTCATAAATCCCATGCTCTTTCAGAACTTGTGGTTTGTAGAAGATTGATGCCTGGTGTCATGTGTACTCCTTCCCCAGCCCACCCATTGCTGTCCTTCCACAGTTGTATATAACAGTGACACATCAGAAGCCACAGAGAAACTGGGAGGGTTGAGTTGTTAACAAAGAAATTATAGCTGCAGAGTGCAAATGCTGTTCAGAGCCTGGAGAACATGCCGCTTGGCATTTGCTCAGAGTTCTTCATAATCTGCTTCAGTCAGCTTGGTTTTATGAGGGATTTTTTTGGTGTTCTTTTTTTTTTTTTTTTTTTTTTGTGGTGGTAGGAGTTCAACATAAAACAGTTTGGGATGAGAGCCCCTTTCCAAGCTTCCTTTATTCCATCTCAGGACACACACACACACACACACACACACACCCCTACCTCACACGCCATAAATATGTGCTTTTGGCATTTAGTCGTCTATGACAAAAAGCAAAATTGCCCCAGAACGTGACATGATTCTAAAAAGTTAAAAAATTTTGGATAAGGCTGAACAAAAACAAGAAAGAAGAAAGGAAGAAGAAACACTCCCCCTTAATCAAATCCTTCATTTCCCCTACAGCAAGCAGTTCTTAATTATATTTAACAGACACAACAATGTGCCACAAGCTGGTCCAAACAGCTGCGGAAAGGCTCCATTTTGCCGCGAACAAGGCCCGGGAGGGGACCCCGCCAGCCAATCAGCACGGCCCTCGGTTTAGCTCAGCATCGCCGCTGACGTCTGCTCGGGCCGCCCGGATTGATCGGAGTTCATTCCCTGAAGCTGTATTTTTCTGCTGGTGTTCTTTTGCAACTAAATATTTCAACTAGGCTTTCAGTGGGTCCTTCCAGATCTGTCATCTGTACTATTTTGCTAATAGTTGACTGCGGATAGATTGGCATTTCCGGGAGTTCTCTCTTTGGTCCAGAAACCTGCTGAACTTGTCTCCAGCTGCGTGGAACAAGAGTTTTGTTCTCTGAACCTGTCACTTAACTATTGGTTTGTGAGTGGAAAATTGAACCGCCCAAACACCACAGCCTTTCCCTACCCACCCTCCCCCAATTCCAGTTCTCTGATTCTATCTGCTTGTTTCCTAAACTGTATGTATCTGGTCTGTTAACAAAATATTAATGCAAAAGAGAACAACCATTTAAAAATGAATGTTACTGTCTGTTCACAACATAGTTTTCAGCAAGCTTAAACTTTTCTTCTTTTCCAATTGCATTTCTTTATCTTTCTTTGTCTGTTGTATGTAACCACAACCAAATTGTGCTATGGGAAAAGGCATTCCATAATCTGGGTTTATTAAATTTCCTATCATCTTCCTTTTCTGTTTCTTTCAACAGACATTTTATCATTCCAGAGAATCTGAGACATTTTTCCATGTAAACATGCATCCAAATCACCAGATTCTCCATTCTTGTTCCTTCTTATGCAGTGTTTAATTCCTTTTTTAATTTATAAAATTGTAAATAAATGATCAATTAAACTTTAAATCACTAAACTAATTCTATTCATTAACTGACAAACTTAATACATATTTACTTGTATATTTTTAGACATCAGTGCAGCTTTCTTCTTTATCTAATATTTTAAACATTAGGCCATATATTTTGTTAAAGATAGAGTTTTTGTTTGAGTTTGTTACTAATAGAATTTTTACTACTAAATCCATCTCCAGTAATGATCTCTAAAGTGTTGTTTAGTACACTGATTTTCTCTCATTACTTTTATTGGCTTCACAGGTAGTCAAAGATGATTTCCTTTGCTGCTATATTAAAGAACCATTACAAATTAATAATGAGAGTAGCAGCAAATTTCCCCCTGATATTTTCTCAGTCTTTCACTGATTGAACACTATTCTGCACATACACCAATTTCATTAAAAAGCTCTTCCACTCCAATGTAAACAGTATTCTATTAATAGCAAGGATGTTAGGGCTGTGGCTTGTGGCCTTAGGCTGCCACTATATTATTAGATCTATCTGTGCCTCATCCTGTATTAGTGAGGACATATTTGGGTAAGATATTTTAACCCCCTCTATGCTACCTTTGAAAATAGGGAAGATGGTTCTAGATAGACATGCCGCCTGGAGTGGAAAGAATACTGGACCAATCCAGGAGAGCTGGTATTGGAGAGCCGGTGTCGGAGAGCCCATGTCCGAGACCCAGAGCTGGTATTTGCTGGCTGTGTGGCCTTGGGCACATGACAGACCTTCTGCCCCCCATTACCCTCCCAGCCCTGCCTCTTCACCTATACCCGTAAAATAAGTGAGTTGAATTATACAGTTGCAAATATGTCTTCCAGCTCTGTGAGAGGTACAGGTCTGTTCCCCAAACCCTTCATGTGGGTTTAGCTGTCTTCAACTAAATTGCTTTAACTCATCACTTTGACCTAGAGATTCTCAAGCTTGGAGGCAATTAGAATCACCTGTGGGGCTTTTAAACTCTTGCTGTGTCAATAGTTTTTAAAGCTCCTCACGTGATTCCAGTGTGCAGTCAGGGCTGAGAACCAGTGAGTGTCTTTACCTGCAACGCAAGGATTAAAATTGCTAGCCTTAATTACTTTCTTTCCCTTGAAAAACATCATGATTTTTGGAGAAATGCTTTTTGAGTCCAACGGTGAATAATGAAAACAGGATAACTGTGGTCTAGGTAAAAAGGTCTGTAGTATTTCTGTCACAAAAGGGTTGTAAATTCCCCGATGAGGTAAAATAATCTGGTGAAAGAGAATCAGTAAACTAACTGGAAGGAAGGTAGAAGGTCCTCCTCCCACAGCCAGTTAGTTACCCAGCCTGCTTCTTCTCTCCCATTTGCAAATGGACGGGTAACAGCTGGGGAAGGTGTGGCTCTGCATGAATCAGCAAGGCAGCCCTCCTGCACACTATAGGTACTGCAGGTAGGGCTCAAGGCTTTGATCTCCAGCTGCTGGTTTATTAGGCTCAGCTGAGGCCTGGGACCAACTCCTACGGTGGAGGTCGAGGTGGCCCCAGTGGTCTGTGAGAATGCGGAGTCCTGATCATGCTGCAGGGTCAGAAAGCACCAGGGAAGGCCAGCTGCTGTGTGTCCTGGCCCTCTGCTGAGCTTGCTCGTGCCTCGGCACCTCCTTTAGGTTTGAGGAGCAGTTTTCTGGAGAAGCTCTCGTACAGCTCAGAGAAATGCTGTGAAATTAGTTTTTCTTTTTCTTTTTTTTTAGTTGTACAGAGTGTCTTCTTCCTTCTTCAAATGTAATGCTTCTTATTTTGAAAATATAGTGAATTCCAATCATGGGAAAAAAATTAACCAAAGTTGCAGTACTAGAAGAATTATCACTGTTAACAGTTGATTTTCTTCCAGTCTTCTATGCATATTGTTTGTTTTCATTTATCATGATATTGTACATTTAACTTTTTATTATTTTTGTGATGCTATAAAATACATTTTTTCTCATTGAAAACTTCAGAAACATTTTTCAATAAATGATATTTCATTAGATAAATGTAGCATAATATACTTAATATTTCTCTATTAGTATTAGCATATTTCTAACTTTTATTTATATTTATTTACTTATTTAAAGATTTTATTTATTATTTTTAGAGGGGAAGGAAGAGAGGCAGAGAGGGAGAGAGACATAAATGTATGGTTGCCTTTTACCTGCCTCCAGCTATGGACCTGGCTGGATACCTAGCTTGCAACCTGGTTATGTTGCCCTGTCTGGGAATTGAACCAGCAACCTTTGAGTTAGCAGGCCGGGGCCTTATCCACTGTGCCACCAGCCAGGACCTAATTTTTAAATGTTTATAAATAATACTCAGATGACGCTTTAAGAATATAAATAATGAAAAGAAAGTGTAAATGAAACAACATTCTTAATGTACAAAGAGCTCATATAAAACACTCATTTAAAAATGGCTGAAGGACATGAATGAGCAATTGCACAAGGGGAGAAATGTAAGTGGCCACTGGATATGTGATAAATGTTCATATCTAGTAATTAACAAAAAATGACAAGTAAAATGACAACAAGGTACCATTTTTTAAACATTAAATTAGCAAAGGTATTCGAAAATGATATTGGTAGGGTATAGTACTTGGGAGTTGTCAGGTATTTCTAACAAGAAAATAAATGGTTAAAACAGTTTCTGGAAAACACTTAGAAAAATATACGTCAAAGCTAAACTTGTACACTTTTAAAAAATACGCGTACCCAAAGCCAGAAAGTTCTGTTTTCAGAAAACAGAGGCTCAGACAGAAATTTATGTGTAAAGATGTTTAATGTGTCATTGAATAAAATAATTAAAAGCAGAGGCTAACAAAATGGCCACTGATATAGATGTATGCTTAATATCCTGCAGAACATAATTTGTGGAAGAGAATGAAAACATTCTCACAATGTAATGTCAAATATATGTGATATAAAACAGAGTTATGAAATAGGATTTTATATATACATGTCAAAATGACTGAAGGAAAATACTGGTTATCTCTGATTTTTATGGGAGATTATTATTATTATTTTTTGTTATATTTACCTGTATTTTCCAGGTTCTTTATAATGGCAATATTATACCATGAGATGATACTTTATGTTACTTATTGAGAAATGACTTCCTGGTGCTAGTTCTGCCCCATCTCCTACTTGTTCAAGATTGGACAAGTTGTTGAATCTCTCTGTGCCTTTCTCATCTATAAAAATGAGATAATAATGGTACATTCACCTAATAGAATTTTTCTGAAGATAAGTGATTTAATCATATAAACCTTTAAAAGTTCCAGGCACTTAGTATTTAAAAAATGTTAATTGTTTTTATTTTTTTTAATAATCGGGAAATAAATAATACAATCTGCCCCTTCCTCAAAATAGGTTCTCAGAAATAAAATAATTACTCTCGGTCTTTGATAGTTTCTATTAAATTCTTTTCAAAGCTGTTATAAGATGTTGTCATACCAGAAATACATGGCATTGCTGGTTTTGGCAAATTCTTACTGAGTATTGCTACATTGCTAAAAAAAAAATAGCTGTGTTTTATTAAAAAGGAAAAATGGCTTATTTTTAAATTTAAATTAATAATTTGTAAGTTTGATCATTTTTATGCTCAGAATTGCTAAACTTTCTCTTTCGTAAAATTACTTTTATTCTTAACCTACTTACTTATTGGTATCTTAGTGTTTTTCTTATTGATTTGTATAAGCTCTTTATATGGTAGAAATATTAATCATCTTTCTACAATAGTAGCTCAATATTTTTTCCATTTGTTGACTTATTACTATTATTGATTTGAGGTGAAGAAGTTTAAATACTGTCTTGTGAATCCTATCTGTCTTTTGCTTTACACATTTTGAATTACTTTAAAACTATATAACTTTAGGTGGGACAATTTCTGACATAATTCTGTTAGCCCTAAAAAGATTTTTAATGATTTCTATAGGGAATGGCACTTTTTAATTTGGAAAAATAACTTCTATTGAGCAAGGGGACTGACCAGGAGACACTAGTGAGTCAATTCCATTTGTCAGTTATGAGGTTTCTTAAAATTCCAGATCACCAGGTAGAATCTTTGGGATGTCAGCTTATTTCCTTGCCTCTTCAAGGTACAAAAAGCATGGGTTCCTCTCAGTAGGCACTAGGCCCAGGGTAGGTAAACTGACTGAGGCCACTTTGACTTCAAGTTTGACACATTAGGATAGAAACCACTGGCATACCTCCTTCGTGGTGGCTTGACCAAATAGTCCAAAGCTGTCACATGTGACACTTCTATTGTCCTATGGAAAAAGATGGGCTGTTTCAGATAAAAGTCTACTGCCAAGAGGTCACTCAGCCTATATGTGCATCAAGTTTTTTAGAGAATCCCAAACTGTAGTACTAAACAGCCAAGTCCCAGGACAGGACAAACTGAACAACTCTGAAACTGAAGCCAGGAGATCTGTATTTGAAACTCAAAGTGTCGTACTGATATTCTTGTGTGGACTTAGGTTAGTTTGTACTTTGGTTCCTCAATTTCACCACTTGTTGCCTCCATGTTTCTTTCTCTGGTTGTCATTTCCTTCTAGAAATGTGCAGAACCTTCTCTGCTAAGTGATAGTGATAGAAACAGTCTTTGCCAAAATATAAAATTGTCTACAACAGCAAAAAACTACTTACTTCATCATTATCTATATAAATGGCCACTTGCCCAGACATTTTAATACAAATGAAGACATTTTCACTGAATGCTGACACCGTACCTTATTTTGTAGTGGTGTGCTTTATCTATGTTATTTTTGGGCAGTTTACTAAATGGTATGAGCAAAGTTGATCTCTTCTTAGGCATTTTATCAACACACTACCAAAAATAAATGTCCAGAAAAATATTTTTTATCTTCAAGTATTCTCTTCTGACGCACTAGTGAATCTCTCTGATAACTCTATTGTAGGATAAATTTGACATTCAGATCATCAGAAATGAATGGAAACTGACAACATGCTTTAACCTAAATTGTAAAGGCTCTTGTCTGGCTATTCAAATCAAAACCAGAGTTTATATAACCACCTAGCATGGTTTCTGGTTATGTAAAACGTGACTTAATATCTGAATCCTGGATCAAAAGCTTCCTTCACATGAATGGTTTAGTTAAGGGGGGAAACCCAAAACTAAACTGTGCCAATGAAAGCATGGATCATTTCACATTTTGCTTTGTGAAAGAGCAGAAAGTAAAGACAAATGAGAAATATGCATGGGGCACATCAGAACATCAGGTCAGTGGAAAAAATAAGCCTGGAAAATGTGGGGGAGAAAAGCAAATGACTCAAACGAAAGTCATGAGGACCTGGCAAGCTTTCAAGAGAAGTTGAACAATAGAGAAGGAGAGATGCTTAACTTGGGGACAAACAACTCCGGAGCTATAAATTTAGTTCCTCAAGTGTGTGCTGAGCATTTACTAGGAGCTGTGCACCTTTTAGATCCAAAGTACTAGGGGAAGGGACAATATAAAGAAATGTGTGTTTCCGTTTTTGACTCTAAATCACTTATAAGGTTCGAAAACATGAAGACTTAACAGAGGGTAAGAAAACAAGAGTGTCCAGTTAAAGATCATAATGTCAAACATATAAGGGAGCGAACATAAACATGGGCTCTCAGGGATAGAAGAGGTAAATACTCATTGTGAATCTGTGATGGGCACTGACCTCATGGAGACCATTAGGGAAGAGAGAAAAATCAGGGTGTCTCAGGAAAAAGTAGATGCTATGCAAAGTTGGAAAGGTGGGACAAGCACTGCCAAGTGTGAGTGCACAACCAGGAGAACTGCCAAGCACAGGGGAAAGGTGTGTTTTATGGCCAGATTAAGGATGATGTTGGGTGATAAATGAATTGGCAACAAAATTCAAATAATTATTGTAGTGGTGACAATTATAGTAATGGTGACACTTGATATTTTGTGAGGCTACAATGTTGAATGATGAAAACTGAGCAGAAAAGTGGCATGAAAACAGGTGCTTGTGGTAATAAGAGTCAGTGAACACTGCATTATGTAACCAAAAGAAAATAATTACCTTCTATGGGCCTCAGTATTTCACTTGTAAAATGGGTATAATAAATTATATAATAGGGTTGTTAAAACAATAAAAGTGGGATAATATTTAAATATACTTATAAAGTATAATGCAAATATAAGTAATGAGAGTAGCACTGTGGTGAATACAAAATCATAGACTTTGAAGTCAGAGAACCTTGACCAACAATTCTGGGCCCTCTACTTATGTTTTGCCCTTGGGAAAATTACTTAACTCTCTTAAATCTCAGTTTTATTATTATTATTGTTATTATTTTAAAAGATTTTATTCATCACCTTCAGAGAGAGGGAAAGGGAGAGAGGCAGAGAGGGAGACACCCATGTATGGTTGCCTTTCATCTGCCTCCAGCTACAGACCTGGCTGGAGACCTGGCAACCTGGTTATGTGCCCTGGCTGGGAATCAAACCAGAGACCTTTGGGTTCTCAGGCTGGTGCCTTATCCACTAAGTCAGTTTTATTATTTAAAAATTGGGGATAGCAATATCTATCTGCATGGCCACAGTGATTAGAGAAAAACATATAAAGCTCCTGGCATAAAAGGAGCCTTAAAGAAGGTAATTAAGTCCTTGATAGAGGGAGGTAGGTTGTTACTAAGGAAGATTTGTCTCCTGGTTTTGTATGGATGGAGGGCAATTGCACAGAGTTTAGATAAACTGTTTCAGATGGTCACATATGAGTGGAGAGTGGGACAGGCTCATACACATCCCTTTAACAACTGGATCAAAGGGAGAACGCAGCACAGGTGACTCTGGAATTTCTATGTGAGGGGCATTGGATAGCAATTGAATTAGAAAAAGGAGAATGAAATTGAGGGCAGGTCTTGAGTTGTTTTCAAATGGAAATCATGTACAGCAAGTAGGTCCTTGAATAATGTTGCTTTATTTCACTGTTTCTTCATAATGTTGATGAGATGCCTTAAGGACTTAACTCTTGTTTATATCAATTAACCTACAGTAAAATTTGGTTTCATTATAAGTCATTTTGCTTAAACATTGCAGAAGTTATGATGATGTTAGTGAGGACTTCTGTATGTTTATTTAGGGCAGGCTTGGGAAGCTGCCAAAGATTGTGGTAATGCTAAATCCTCCCAAAGACATTTGTGGTCCTGACCCAAAACCAGGGTAGAAATGTACAAATAACATAAGAGTTCTCACTTGCTGGACATATACTGTATTCTAATATCAAAGTAAAATGTGTATATATGGTCACATTCCAAATGGTACCTAAGAATTCAAGATGCTCCACGCAGCAGCCCCTTTATATCTTTCCTTTACTTTTCCCTTATATGATCTAATTAAATATGCATGGTTTCTGATTGCCCACTGATAGTTTTTTGAGACTTTTCTAAGTTAGATCTCCTGAATTACTTTTCTAGTTTCTCATCTTATTTGTTTGTTTGTTTGGTTTTTAAAAAAGACTTTATTTATTATTTCCAGAGAGAGAGGAAGGGAGAGAGGCAGAGAGGGAGAGAAACATCAATGTATGGTTGTCTTTCACCTGCCTCCAGCTACAGACCTGGCTGGAGACCTGGCTTGCAATCTGGTTATGTGCCCTGGCTGGGGAATTGAACCAGCAACCTTTGGGTACACAGGCTAGTGCCTATCCACTGAGCAACCAGCCAGGGCCCATCTTATTTATTTTTATCATGTATATATTTGGTGAGAGTCTTTCAACATTATTTTTGGAACCCTTAAATTTCTTTTCAACCTATGCAATTATACTTTTTTCTTTTTAAGATTTTATTTCATTATTTTTAGAAAGAGAGGAAGGGAGAGAGGCAGAGAAGGAGAGAGACATCAATGTATGGTTGTGTTTCACCTGCCTCCAGTCACAGACTTGACTGGAGACCTAGTTTGCAACCTGGTTATGTGCCCTGGCTGGGGAATCGAACCTGCGGCCTTTGGGTTTGCAGGCCAGTGCCTTATCCCCTGTGCTACCAGCCAGGGCTGCAATTATACTTTTTAACAAGAAATAGAGAACAATCTATTTCTTGTTCTCTGATTGTTCCTATTTTACAGCTTCTTATCATTATTTTCTAGATATAATAGCTTCTTAGATCTATTTTTATAATAATTAGATTTAAAACAGGGTCTTTCCTGCTATCCTCAGGTAATTTGTTCAGTAGCTTTGCAGAAGTGCTGAAGATATTTCACCCTAAGGATAGGGTGGAGAGGAGGGGGTGATGGGAGTTTGGATAGGATAGGGTGGAGAGAGGAGGGGGTGATGGGTGTGTATGTGGTTTAGAGATACTCTATTAATTTCCCCCTTCTCACTCTCATGTGGGTACAATCTGCTGACTCTGAGCCCAGAGCCCTCTTTGAAGCTTGACATCCTGTGGGGCAGATTGCATCCTAGTCCTTTTCTTCTCCTTTAAAGGAAGCTGCTACCTGCACCTCTTCCTTTTGTCTGCCTGCTTGTATCCACATTCCATGTTCCAGGAATTTGTTGAAATTGGTTGACAGCTCTTCTTTGCTGGCCACTGTTCTATGTGGGGTCATTTTTGTACTTCTGTACTTTCCTTTAGGAGGACCTTGAGTGGGACCCAAGGCAAATCCATTTGCATGTTTTTTATTTTTATTAACGTATACTTGACATACAATATTGTATTAGTTTCAGATGTATAACATAGTGATTTGACATTTATATACCTTGCAATGTAGTCACCATGACAAGTCTAGTCACTGTACAAAGTTATTCAGACATCATTGAGGAATAGTCCTTATGCTGTACATTACGTACAACACCATGAATTAGTTATTTTATGAATAGAAGTTTATACTTCTTATTCCCCTTCACCTTTTTTACCTACCCCTTCACCCCCTTTCCTCTGGCAAACATCAGTTTGTTCTGTATATCTATGACTCAGTTTCTGTTAATTTATTTTATATTCCACGTATATGTGGATCAGGCAGTATTTGTCTTTCTCTGTCTGATCTATTTTACTTAGTATAATACCCTTTAAGTCCATCCATATTGTCACAAATGGCAAGATTTTATTCTTTTTTATTACCAAGTAATATTCCATTATTTATATATCTATATATAAGTAGATGAATAGATAGATATGTCATCTTCTTTATCCATTTATCTCTTGATGGACTCCTAGGTGCTTTCATATCTTGACAATTATGAATAATGCTGAAATGACTGTAGGGTCATATATCTTTTTGAATTAGTGTTTGCATAATCTGCATTTTGAACTGAGAGTACTACAGGAAATGTTTTACATCCCAAACTGAAACTGTGCCAAGCAGGTAATGCTGTTGTTTTTCCACAGGTGACGGTACACAAGGGTCAGTAGGATTAAGTGACAAACCGTACATTGTTACATTGCTAGGAAATGGCTATGGTGAGATTCAAACTAATTACAATAGTTCTAAATACACTTGTTTCTCCTTAAAGGGAAATTTGAGGAAATTATCTTCTCTAGAGGTGTAGCGAGAGTTGCTCTTTCATTGAGGCTATTGGGAAATAGAGTTGTGTCATGGGAGGGAAGATGGGGGAATATGTGAGTGGGCTATATAGTCAAAGTCCTGAGTGTTAGTTATGACTTTTCCACTAACTATATGGCCTTTGGCTTTCTTTATCTAAAAAATGAGAGATTTTGACACTCTAGGTTTTAATTTTTTTCCCAAACAGAACATTCTAGAATTATCCTGAGCTTTGTTATAAACATGGAGATTTCCTAATTGTTGGTTTCCAAGTAAAGCAGAATCATGTCCCTTGAAAAAGTCAAGATGAAATAGAAAGAAATTTTCAGGGAAGTAGAAGAAGCTCTATTTCTTGGTAACTAAAGTCATTTACTGAGTACCTATATGTGCAAGGTACCTTATGTTTTAGGATCCCAGCTTTTCTTCCATGGGTGCAGCACTAGATTTCCAGTGAAATAAATGGGATTTAAGCTTCATGACTTCCCACTTGCACAGGCCACTTCCAACATTATATTTAAAATTCTATATTCTGAAAGGAGGACTCCCAAGTGGCATAAACTTCAGGGCCTAAAACACCTGGATCTCCCCACAGTTGGCAGGAGGGTGTATAGCAGGGATGAAGAGAATGAGCTTTGTTGTGATGGGGTGGCTTGATAAAGCATAACACAAAAGGAAACAAGAATCTGACAGTTACCTGGTGAGTGTTTTTTTTTTTTTTTTAATTTTTTTAAAGATTTTATTTATTTTTTTTTAGAAAGAGGGGAAGGGAGAGAGGCAGAGAGGGAGAGAGACATCAATGTATGGTTGCTTTTCACCTACCTCCAGCCACAGATCTGACTGGAGACCTGTTTTGCAACCTTGTTATGTGCCCTGGCTGGGGAATCGAACCTGCGACCTTTGGGTTCGCAGGCTGGCGCCATATCCACTGTACTACCAGCCAGGGCCCCTGGTGAGTGTTTTTCATGGTGATAGCAAAGTCAGATCATTTAGATGCAATGCCCAATTTAGTCTAGATTGATCTCTGTGGCCAAGCTCCCTATTACAATGGCTAAATCTACTTCCTTTCTATAGACCGGGTTTGTGTTGAAGCCAGTAGGCTGCCCACACTAGGGCAAAATTAGGAGGTGCTCATAAAGAACTCCTCTCTTCTTTATTTCTGGTAAATGGGCTAAAATCTGAAGATCAAGCAGAAGAGTTTAAGTTGGAAATATAAAGTGGAAATTCTCTGCACTAGTTGATCCTGGCCCCCTGGGAATAGTTTAGCTGCAATGTGGTAGGGTATTTTTTTCTTAGTAGACTACAAGGTTCAAAACTACCTTCTGTGCATCAGAATTTTCTAAATGCATCCCAGTTTGCAGTGAGACTGATAGAACAAATTTCACTCATTTGAAAAAGAAATTCTTTGGGAATTTGCTAGAAAATTGGAAAGGGGGCAAGGTATATCAACATATGTGTTAGAATCTGCAAACTCATCAGGCTCCATGCCTGATGTAGATGACAACCACTAAGACAAACAAGGACATGAAAGGAGTAAGCTTTGTTTATAGAGCCACACTGAACACAATTCTTTTTCAGCTTTCCAGTAGATAAACCACTCATGCTGAAGTCAAACGTTAAGATTCTGAGACAATGTTTCAGGGGCATTTTTACATGCAAGCCATTACAATCAGATGTGAAAGTGGCTGCCATTGCCCATGTTGTAGCCAGGAATCCTTTGACACACAGAGTCAGAAAACTGAACCCAAATCAGTTTATATGTACTGGTAATTTATTGGCTCACATCATGGACCCAGAGGAAGGAACATTGTGATCACAGCAGAAAAGGTGACACAGAGTCTACTTTTTCCGTGCATAAAGACCAAAGAAGTGTTCCTGTCCATGGTGAAACAGATGGCTTAAAACATACTGTGTTTGAATAAAAAGTGTTTTTTAACTTTTCACCTTTACTCTCTGTTCTACTCAGCCACTGCCTGAGAAGTTCACAGAGAGTAAAAGCAAGTCCCAAGAAAGACTAGGAAGCTGAAGCAGGAAATCCACAAATTAGATAATGGTTTCTTGAATAATCAAGAATTGTGGGTATTTCTAGATATAAAAAACTGACAGATGCTTAAACTGTTTTATGAAAGCTCTATATAATGGTTGAAGCTCTTTTAAAGTTCCTTAACAATTGGGAGTATTATTTCCAGCTCAGACAGTTAGTAATTTAAAATTGTTAAGAATGGCTTAGCCTTCAAAGTGAATTCCAGATTGTTTAATTAGTCATGCAAAGTGCTGGATGTTACTCATCATACAAAAAGCAGAACTATTTATTAGCTTCCAACTAAATTAAGCTTCTTTCACTTTTTTGCGAAAAGGCAAAAGTCCATTTGATTTTTAAGTTTTCATCTGTGGCAGATCACACAAGGTTTTGGAATTTTGGACAAGTGTAAACTTCAAATTTAGGAAGCCAAATCTCACTGGGATTCCATGTGAAAGGTCTACGGAGGCTGCAGCTATGACCTGATCTCAAGGGCCTGGGGGGTCTTGACAGAAGTTTATTCCTAATGAAAGTGAGGCTCAGGGAATGGGACCTCTGTACTTAGGTCTCAGGGTAAAAAGTGACCAGAGGAATTTAAGAAGGAATTGACTGAGGCCTGGAGGAAGCAGAGTGACTTGAAATCCACAGTGCAACACATACTATAATAGAAATAAGATATATTTTAGGGACCATTTGTACTCAGTAAAAACAATTCAGGGACAGTAGCTAATTATATTTAAGGGCAGCTGGCATTTCTATATTGTCCTAAGAATTTAACGCTCATTTAAAATTCAGTTCAGCACATTTTATTGAGTATTACTGTTTTCACAAATCTGTTTTAGGTGTAATCTGGGAAACAAAATGTGAGTGCCATAGGCCTGTTCTTTAAGAAATCTACAATCCAGACAGGCAATAAAACATATATGAATATTTACCATCTAAGACAGAGTGTGACAAATACTAAAATAAAAGCACTAAGTGTTTTGTGCTTATAGAAAGGGGAGAATTTGATACCACTTAGGAGATTAGGGAAAGTTCTTGCAGGGTAGATAGTATTTGAAGTGGATCCCACTGTATTTCAATGGGGTAGATGGGGTTTCAATGGAGAAGGTGGGTGGAATTGCATTTTTGACTGATGGAGCAGTATTTAATAGGGTCAGTGGGTTATATACTGTATAGTGTTTGGGATTATTTCCTGATAGTGGGCATTATGTACATTGAGAGAGCCTGTCATCACCCTGGCCTCTGTGGAGGGTGGCTGCTTCACTTATGATGATGAGTGGCTCCAGACAGAAGTGTGTTGTATAAGGTGACCCTGACCTTCCTGGACAGGTGAATGGGACCAGAAAGGGACAGCTGATCTGAAGGCAGTGAATCCATCACTGACCTGTGTCTTGGCCTGGACAGCTCTATACAAACAGGGAAGGGCTAGGTTGATTAGGGTGTTCATCCTGAGAAATTATGTTGTGAAGTAAAAAATCTGACAGTCGGTCTGGGAAGTGAAGCTGAAAATGTGTGCAACAGGGGAAGCCATGAGGTAGAGAAGGGCATTATGAGTAAGCAACGTTATAACAAAGTTGAAATTATTAAGAAGCAGAAACTGGAGTATAAGAAAAAAGTGGGCATAGGGAAGCCAGATGGTACCAGCAATAGAAACGCAATATAAAACTGTACCACTTCACTTACAGAAAGCCATACAGTTATCCTTCCCAGTGTCTGATGCTGAGATCCAGAGCTACTTTCTGGATCTGCGGTTTGATGGGGTTGTGGTTCCTATTATTTGATTTCCATGGGATATTTTCCCATGGGACATTTATACACTAAAAGTCAGTTATGTGTGATGGTGTGAGTAAGCTGTCCAAAGATCCTGATTAAGCCACCTTATGTGGCTGGAACAGAGGGACACAGAGGGTATGTAGGTAGGGTAATGGAAAGTCAGGTTGGTGGCATTTTAGAGAGACCAAGGGATTCTATCTCTATAGATCTTTTAGTGCTTTTGTCTGTTTCCCTGCCGGGCCCTTTGGATTCAGAGATTCATATGATGAAATCCCCAATTTCAAGGTGAGAAAAGATAGACACAAATAGCTATTATTGAAAATTAACATATTAAATAGTGGATCTAACAAAGATGCATTAAGGGTCTCACAGAGATGCAAAGGACTTTTAGTATTCTGATTCCATGAAAGGGTTCTGAGCAGGAAAATAATTGAGTAGATAAATGTTATAGAAAGGTGACTTTGCTCTAAGAATAACTGGATGAAGGAGAGGCTGTAATCAGTGAGATTAGTTTCAACAGGTGGGAGGATAATTCAGTTGTAAAGGAGGCAGGTGAGGGTGTCTTGATCTAGGACAAGAGAAGGAGGTAATTGACCCAAAACTGACTTCAAAGCTAGAATTAACTCAATTGCTGATTCAGTGCAGTGGGGGCTAAAAGTGTTGTGTATGTGTGTGTGCGCGCGCGTGTGTGTGTCAGTGCACATGCATGCATGTGTGCATATGCACACAGGTGTTAGGGGTGTTGGGGGATAAAGTGAGTTCCAGCTCAAGTAATGTTATATATGTTGATGACAGATATAACTGAGTAAGGGAGTGTAAAGAGAGGGTCCAGTTGAAGAGAATAACTTTCCTTATGGCAAGTTTGAGGTACAGGCAGGACAACTAAGTAGAGCAGGCAGCTGAAAATGTAGTACCTGAGTTTGGAAGATTGAAAGTTCATTTATATACTAGAGTTGTGACTACAATGATGGGGGAATGTGGGAGACCCCTGACCTGCAGAGATCCCCCAGTGCTACAGATGAAATGAACCTTCCCAGGTAGCTTATGCTAGGTCAGAGAAGCCTGGCCAGTGTCCTATAAACAAAAGCCTCGAACACCTACCTCCAAAGGGTTTTGTTGATTGCACAAGGTTGGGGATGCAAGTACACACCACAAATCATTACCACAGAAGAGTATTCAAAAGAAAGGGAGTTGTTAAGTTTAGATAACAATAGAAGGAATGTGACAATCTGCTTCAGACTATATGGTCTGTTAGACAAGGTGATGCCAAGAACTCCAGGTATCCCATAGAATTTTAGGGAGGGTGAGATTACCTGTTAAGGTTAAGGTTTAACATCTACTGCAGGCACAATATACAAGTAAAGGAAGTTTAGGTCACAGGGCAGACTTCAAAGGATGTATGGAATATTCCCAAAGCCAGATTCACCGGAGGGGGCCCCCAGTTACTGGCATTTAGGCCTGTATGCACCCAGCTTTCCCAGCTTTCTGGCCAGGTCTTACAGGCTTGGCCTGGCCTGCCCAGGGCTCCGTTCCCCAATACCTTTCCAGGGGAACCCCAACAGGAGAAAAAAGGACCCCATACAAAAACAGAGCAAAGAGGGGGCAGGTACCCTTAGTGGTAGAATGCCAATGTTACCTCTAACTATATATGGGATCGCGATAGTGACATATTTATCTATTTAAATTACTGTATATATTTATTAACATGTAAAACACTCTCCTCCCAATTTTGTGACACATTAACAC
>PVIW01008332.1:30000-40139 GCA_004026585.1 Noctilio leporinus
AGTTTATTTTTGTATAGGATCTAAGAAGGTGGTCTAGTTTAATTTTTTTTGCATGTATCTGTCTAATTTTCCCAACACCACTTATTGAATAGACTGTCTTTACCTCACTGTAACAATTTTCTTAGTTAATGAAAACATTTTTCTAAATTATTTCTGAATTTTTGGTTTTGGTCGGTTATCAGTATGATCTGTTTTCTTGCTGCAGTTGTAGTTTTATATTAAAGTGACATCAGTTTCTACTCTTGCAGTTTGTTTGTTTATTATTTATTTATTTATTCTTTCATTGTTTGCTGCTACCCTGTGGAAATAAGAGAATTTTGTTTCTCAAGCAATTGTTTCTTATTTTATCTTTCTTTCTTTTTTGTTTTTCTTGGTTGTTTGTAGTTTGCCTGCAGTTTTGGTAGAACAGAATGTAACAAGGCTGGTTTTGGTGTGCTTGCTGCATTGTTTATGATTGCTGAGGAGGAGGGATGCCAAGCATACCAGTGCCCCCACAGAGGCATGGCACTAGAGAAACCTCCCCACCTCCCAAGCCCATGCATGGAGTTCTTGGGGAGCTTACAGTAGGCTGAACAGGGAAGTAAGCAAGGGGCAGGCACAACTTGTGTGAGAGCCACCTCTGGGAATCTGGCCACTGTTTTCCTAACTGGGAAAAGATTCCATCTGGCTCTGGCTGAGTACAGAACCCTCGGTTTTGTCACCAAACTGCAGACACAGGTAATTGTGTTCTAAAGACTAATAATTTCTGCTAAGCTGTGTGCAGTTTCTCCTCTTGCCCTTCAGTGAAGTTTCTGGCTGTGGAAGTGTTGTCACTGGACAGGCTTCTTCCTGGCCTTACTGCCTTCCACCTAGAGATTGAACCTTTGGCTCTAGCTTTGGAGTTCTCAGTGTCAGAGTTGCTCTGGCTTCTGAAACCAAAAACCATTTACTGAGACTTGGACCATTCAGTACAGTAGCCAGTATCCCTGCGTGCGCTTGAAATGTGGTTAGTCTGATGTACGTGTAGCTGGTGTAAGGTACACCCAGGTTTCAAAGACTTGGTGGGTTATGTACTGAATCGTGTCCCCTTATATGTTAATCAAATGTGACTCTATTTGGGGTAAGAAAGTAATTAAGGTTAAATGAGGTGATAAGGGTGGGACTCTGATAACCTGGAAGTTTGCTGTCTCTCCCCACCATAAGGGGGGACACAGCAAGAATGTGGCCATTTATATGTCAGGAAGAGGGTTCTCACCAGAACCCCTGCTGGCACCCCAATCTCAGAATTGTGAGAAAATACATTTTTGTTGTTTAAGCCATCCTGTCTATGATATTCAGTTATAGCAGCCTGAGCAGGCTAATATATAGTATAAAAATAATATAAACTATCTGGTTAATATTTTATATCAATTATATGTTGAAATAACATTTTAGATATATTAGGTTAAATAAAACATACTAAAATTAATTTTACATATCTCATTTTACTTTTAAAAAATTTTAAATTACATATATGCCTTGCACGATACTTCTGTAGGGTACTGGTGACCTAGATAGACTTGAGTTATTGCTAAATTGCCTAAAATTCCCCATGTTCAGTACATGAAGAATCTTTAAACTTTTCTCTGCATCACTAAAGCAAAACAAACATGTATCAAACAACTCAAACAAAACAAAACTTTCTATATTTCCCTGTACTTAATTTTTTATTAATTTATTGTTTTTTATTTAGAGAGATTTCTTGCTTCTCTTAATTTCTCTTTTACCTTTTTCTTGCTTGTTGAAGCCAACATTGGAATCAACTTGAATGTAGAATGAAAAATTCAAGGGGAAAACCAATCTGAAGATGGTTGGGAAAGTTTCTGCACTGTCAGTTCCACGTCCTTGGTTGTAGGATGTTTTTAACCATATAACAAGACAGTTAAAGAAAGCCAGGGGGAAGGTTTCCTATTTCCTTTTCATCAGGCAAAGCTTACAGTTTTATTTTTTTCCTGCACATGGGTGGTAGGGAATAATCCAATGACTGCTAGTTTAGTTTGGTACCATTTCTTTATCTATGCTCAGGGCCACAGTTTTACCCCTTGCATTTGCCCTATCATTGCTATGTCAACACAGTGAAAAAGGCAGATGTCATTTTTTTCTTATAAAAAAGTAGTTTTGCATCCCAGGACCCCCTGAAATAGCTTCAGGGACCCTTTGGGGTCCACAGGTATCATTTTGGAAATGTTTCTCTGAAGTGTATTACAACTGAAAGGTATTGAATTTCTCCATCTGAAAATTAAAAATCATTTTTGGTAAATTATTACTGGAAATGCTAAAGCCAACTTCAGACCACCTGGTAGGAAATGTTGTCTAGGGACTTCATGCATCTATTGAGAGACTGCACTCAACAATTTGTTCTAGCATCTGTCCATTTTTATTCAGATTTTTGTGTTATATAGTGCTTGGCACAGTTTCCAAAAGATACTTGGTCAGAATGGTTCACTCCTCCTTCTACTTATGATGTAGAAACCATGTACTGTTTAGGATTCCTGACTGATTGAATATTTTTTCTCTTCATGGGAAATCTAATAGGTCCTTGCAGTATTGCAATCTAAATTAACTTGTTTGATTTAAAACAGCAGCAGCTACTTTGGGGATATTAATGGCTATTCCAGTTAGAGACCAAAGTAAGGAATTCACTTGGCACAACTGCCTCATTGGGATTGAAGTATGGACTTTATAGAGACAGGGGGGAATGAGGCAAAGACTGATTTACCACTTGTCCATACATGATGTCAGGAATAGCATTGTTTTCTCACAATGTCTTAAAAATTAAAAATACTAATTGACAGGTTGCTTTGGAAAAACTCTCAGTAGAAATCCTAATACATTTTTTAAACAGTTTTTTTTTTTAAATTTTATTTATTTATTTTTAGAGAGAGAGGAAGGGAGGGAGAGGAACATCAATGTGTGGGTGCCTTTCACATGCTCCCAACTGGGGACCTGGCCTGCAACCCAGGCATGCACCCTGATTAGGAATCAAACCAGTGACCCTTTGATTCACAGGCTGCTGTTCAATCCATTGAGCCACACCAGCCAGGGCACATTTTAAAAGTACTTGTGCCTGGGCTAGTGGCACAGTGAATAAGGCGCCAGCCTGCGAACCCAAAGGTCACTGGTTCTATTTCTCAGCCAGGGTACATAACCAGGTTGCAAGCAGGTCTTCAGCCAGGTTTGTAGCTGGAGGCAGGTGAAAGGCAACCATACATTGATGTCTTTTTCCCTTTCTCCCTCCCTCTCTCTCTAAAAATTATAGATAAAATCTTTAAAAAGTATAAAAATTAAAAAGTGAAAAATAAAAATACTTGTGTGTGCATGACATTTAGTATAAAGGAGTAAATGGGCAAAAATGGAATTTGTTTTTCATATCTCTATGAGACCTGGGTTTATGCAGTGCCTTGCATGTACAAGGCAATGGAATGAAGGGTCTGGGTTCAATCCCAATAAATCTGCAAGTGTGTAATTTACTAATAACAAGTTTTAGTAACCCTTTCACTGTTAGACTGTTATATAAAATATATTTCTCCCAGTATAACAATGATTTTATACTTTTGATTTAGTTGTTTTTAGGTCAGACTCCTGATATATCTTAGTGCTTTTTAATGTAAATCTTTTAGGTGTCTTTAAAATGATTTTAAATTTGGTATGTCCTTGGGGAGATTGCCTTTAAGTTTAGACTTTAAGATAACAGGCATAATGCGTATTATGGGCCCAGAGATGCAATATCATTAGGAAGATTAAGTCTAAAACCAAATTTAAAATTTCACCTGCTAGTAATAATTTTTATCCTTTATGTTTTATTTCAGTTACCTTATGAAGAAGCACATGATCCTTAACTTTCTGTTTGCCTTATAACAGACTATAAATTTTCTGAATTTAACACCATACATTATTTTATTTTTCACCAATTTCCTAGGTAGATTTTCCTTGGTGTGATTAGACAATATTACTTTTATTTACCCAATTAAAACCCAGACAAAGTAGATGAATATTAAGGAGGGAATTTAATACCAACTCTCCATATCTCTTTTTGTATGTTTGTTTCTATATGCTCCCAAACAAACCCACATGTGCATGTGCAAATTATGTAATATCTACAACCACAAATGGACAATGGGCATGCTTTGCTGGGGAAGTACTGCATTTACAACAAAAACAACACTCTTAAAAAGTTAGACCTTTGCATCAAACTTAGTGACATTTAATTTCTTAACTGAGTTGTTTCATGTATATAGGCTTTTGCATCATGGTTCTATGTTCATGTTCAAACCACAAGGACCCTGCCCCCTAATACTCCTCTGATATTCCCAATTCAGTTACCAGACTGTTTAACTGGAAGTCCTTTGAGGGCAGCATTAAAACCATCCTTATTTAGGTGAATTTATGGGTCGTAACTCAAGGCAATGTTTTAGAGTAACAGTAAAAATCCATAAAAGAAACTTCTTTTAAAGTTAAATTATTTGTACAGACAATTGAACAGGAATCTCATCATACCAGTTTTACGAAAGAATAATTTCATGATTATACAAAAGATACCGACCTCTGGTAATAGTTTCGTTCTCTATAAACTAAGAAGTTTGTTATTTAAGACAAATTCTTGATCTCATATATTCACAGATGTTAAGAAACAAAATTGTATCTATTTTTTTAAATCACCATTCTGTTGCCTCCAGCATTAAGGGGTATAGTTTTTGTACATATGATGTTAAAATAATTGGCCAGTTTATGTCAGTGAACTTAGCAGTTTAAATCAGTTATTTGATAGGCTTAAATGGTTATATGATTGAGTTGTCTAATTAGTTTGACCAATGTTATGTGTTAAGAAATTTCAGCCCTGGCTGGTGCACGGTGGGTGGGGGCGCTGGCCTGCGAACCCCGGGGTCGCGGGTTCGATTCCCCAGCCGGGGCACATGGCTGGGTTGCAGGCCAGGTCTCCAGTCAGGTCTGTGGCTGGGGTCAGGTGAGGGGCGGCCATGCATTGATGTCTCTCTCCCTCTCTGCCCCTCTCCCTTCCCCTCTTTCTAGGAATAATGAAATAAAATCTTTAAAAAAAAAAGAAGAAATTTCAGACAATAGAGCCATAATATTTCTCAGTGGACTAATTCAAGGCTCTCAATTTCTCTTGGGGATATACTGATGTTGTATGTGGTATTTCTCACCTATTGAAGCTTTTAGTTTAGTGGAGTAAGACTGATGAGTGCACCTTCTGAGTGGAAGGTTGAGGAAGGGAACACCATGGGTTATGCCTTCCTTTCTCCCTGCTGTAAAATATGGCAGATCAGAGGGCTAACGGAGCATTTGCCACTGATGGAAACCAATCTGGTAAGGCTTTCAAGTCAGTGAATTGGTCCATGTCTCCTGAGTGGGGATCCCTGAACTAGCTCCTTTTATTTCTCAGAGAGAGTTTAGACTCTCTAAACCACTCAATTTCCTCTTCATCCAATGCTCTGTAAAGAGCAAGATAACTGAGACATATGTGGGGGGTTATGATGTCCATAATATTCAGGGAAGAAAGATCTTTTCACTTTCTGGAGAAGTGTTAGGTTATCAGATTTATAATGTGAGAGTCATCATTTGTATGCTTCTTGTGGTGCCACTTTACTGCAAACCACCTCCAATAGTTTGATGAGATCTCATCGTACCAGTTTTACAAAAGAATAACTTAATGGGAAGAATGAATAAACACGGTCATGGGCAGAAAACTACAATTACCCATTCTCTCTGTCTTCATATGGATATCAGGTAAGTGACTAGAGACTGATTTCCTTTGTGTAAAAATTCATAGCTTGTATTGGGGGAAGGAATTGGAGGCAACGAGACTAGTTCGAAGGTTATTATAACTTCAGCATTTAAGTGTTTCATGTGACAATCCAACAATTGGGAAAAATTTATTTACATTTAAGAGAAATGTATAATGTAATATATTAGTTTGTAAGCACATTGGGCAAAGTGCAATATAATGTTCTTGGATGAGTGTTGCTACTGAGAGTTTGAAACAAAATTGTATCTGGTTTCATCAGGCACCTATGACACCATTTTGATGCTTACTCTCTTACTCATCAGGCATTTTTCATTTTTTGTGTTAAGCACTGTGTTAAAAGCAAAAAGTTCAGTGGGAGAGATGGCTGTATAAACGAATAATTACATTCTATGTAATTTCTATTCTATGAAAGTATAGAACAAAGAAGAGTTCTCGAAATGTATGGAGACCTTCATAGGGAGATGTTGCTTGAATTTAGTTTAGAAATGCAGGTTGGACCATTATAATCTCTTTGTAACAAAAAAAAGCCATAGATAGAAATAAAATGACCTCCTCCGATATTAGTTGCTGCTGTTTTTTATTTGGCAGAAGGAGTGCAAGAAGGGAAAATGAAAGGCAAGGACATCAGGTGGAAGGCTCTCAGTAGCAATCCAGGCAGGAGAAAATCAAGTGTGGGATTTAGAGCACAGGCTCTGGAGTCAGCTTTAGCCCTTGCTACCTGTGTGGCCTTGAGTTAAACTGTAAACATCAGTTTCTCCACAGGTTAATGGAGTGGGGGAATTAATAATGAAATAATAGAAAGGGTGATCTTTGTTTTGATCACATTTCTGAGTCAGGATAGATTTCCACCCAAAAATTGGTTTAGATGTAATACATACAGCAAGAGGGTATTAACAGGTTTCTTACTCATAGGCTAAGGTTTTTGGAGGGAGCAGGACTGGCTTCCTGAACAGGTTTGAAAATGGCTTGACTGGGCAGGGAAAGGAGACTAGCTTGTGGCTTTTATGGTGGTTCAGAGGTACAACTGAGGAAGGAGTTCCTACATGTGGATAGGGACTTCATGTGTTTTGAATCTCCCATGAATATCAAAAGAAGAAACATCCAGGTTTCTTATCAACTTGCCCAAATATGGGGCAGGTGAAGAGGATACAGTGGGGCTTAAAATCTGTCAGCCATCAAACATCAATCAGATTGTTTAGCAACCCTATTTTTGAAGATTAAGTTAAATATTTCAGGTAACGTTCTTAGTACAATATTGTCTGGCTAGAGTGATGCCCAGTAAGTGTTAGTGAGATTAATGCTGATTATGATATTGATCAGGTCATAACCAACACAATGGCTATATGGATAATAAAGATATGGCTTGGATTGAAAAGTTTTACAATTTCTTTACTTGGTGCCTCACTGTTTAATTCTGATCGTGCTTTGGGCCAGCTCAATAGCCTCTAGTCTAATTATTTTAATAGATTTACATTAAAGATGAATTAATAAATACATATTAAATGGAATATTTGCTACATGAAGTGCTGCATTAATCACATCAGATGGGTTGGATGAAGTCTTGTGCCTCAAGTATCTTATATCTACTGAGACTTGGTTACAGTTGGATCATGAAGAATATTGTACAACATGGTTGACTAAGTTGGGAGGAAAAGGTAGATTTCCTCTGGCTGATTAATAAATGGGTCAATTCTTTTTGTCTCATGGTAGTAGGAGTTATACTTTCCATACAACAATTGGTAGTTGCATCCTCTGTGGGGCTTTTTTTACAAAGTGAATCTGATATTGAGCTACTCTAAAATACCCCATTTCCTCAAACATAAGACATGATCTATTGCCAGAGGTACTACTATTTTATGCATAACTAAAAAAGAGAAAAAGGCTGCTAATTAAATATTGAGATATTATTGATTGCAAGGTGTATTCTGATTTCAGAAATGATAGATGTGAAAAATGGTGAGTCTTAGAATGTTTGAATTTGTTAGTTTTACAGACTTGTTGCTGATATAATCAAATTCAATTCAATGCGTATGTAGAGTGTCTACTGTGTGCCAAATACTACGGTGGGTGCTGTGTGGGGAGCAGAGCTTCTGTCCTGATGGTGTTGTCTCCTCTCTTCTGTCCATTCCTTCCCACAAAGAGTACTGGAGAAAATTGGATTATATTAAAATATACTTATTAACAAGCTGTTTTCTAGAATTGTGATCAATTACATCTTGGAAGATGTGACATACTGAGCTAAATTTTGGATGATAGTTAATGATAAATATTAAAGTAAAATACAAAAATGAAGGCCAAACTTAGAAATTCTCTGGGCAAACAAAACCTTTTAAGTCATAAGCAACCTAAATCTAGCTTACTTCATGGACATAAGCAAAACTTACCTTAGTTTATTTCTTGTAAGTCATAAAGGAAATGATCATCTTCCTAAAATACTTTGAAATAAATATGTTTAACCAATTCCCCACCACCTGGAAACTCCCATCTTAATAACCAATCATTATCAAGGTTAACAACCCCTCCTTCTCAGTTTTTAATCCATCCTATAATGTCATTCTTCTGAACTTCATATCAGTTTTGAATTTGAAAGCTCCCAGTTCATAAACAGTTCTTATTTTTTGTTTTTATTAAAAAAAATGCTATTGTTGTTATAATATAATTGTTTCATTTTTTTCCCCCATTGCTCTCCCCTGTCCCCTTTCCCACAGTCAATCTCCACCTCATTGTCCATGTCCACGGCACTTTCACATTAGCTCCTCCACTAAACACTTCCCCTACTTCCCCTCCATCTCGTAGTCACCATCATTCTTCTCTCTCTTTTTTCTTTCTTTCTGTGTCTCTGGTTTCATTCTGCTCGTCTATTAGTCTCCTGTATTAAGTGAAACCATATCGTATTTGTCTTTTGCTGCCTGGCTTATTTCACTAAACATGATACTCTCCAGTCTATTGTAAACTGTTCTTATAAGCACAATAAACTTTTACTAAATACTCTCTAACTGATTTGGTTTTGATTTTCACTGTTTCTAGGTTTTTGACAAAAGGAAATGCAGCAAGAAAATTCAGTGAGGAGAAATTGTGGTTGGAATTAAAATAAATCATTGGAAGAGTTGAAGGTAAGAACAGAAATGCAGTTGATGCTGAATTGTAGATGATCTTGACTAAATGCTAAAGAGTTTGGAGTGTAGGCAGAGAAGAGTTACTGAGAGTGTGTGAGCAGGAGAATGCTGTGACCAAACCGCCTTTGGGAGTAAGTAGTCTAGCAGCTGTGGGTTGGGTGTCTTGAAGCATCAAGAACAGGGGCTGAGAAAATAGAGTGGAAGGTCCTGAAAAATGATCAGACTGGAGTCATGAGGGCTGGCTTTCAGCCTGTGGTCCCAGTGAAGGGAGCAGGGTAAAGGTTGCCAATTATTCAAAGGAAGGTCAGAAGGAGGAGTCGCTGAGAACCTTGGGATTTTTATATGGGTGGTTGACAGTATCATAATAGTGATAATAGAGATGGGCAGGAGAGAGCAAGGAGCAGACTTTGGGGGCAGTGCCTAGAAGAGCAAAGGAAATGATGGCTTCTGAATTGGGGATTTTGGGCTTGAGATGTTGGTGGAACATATAGCAAGTTGCAATGTGCAGTAACAGTGGCCCTGGAAATATGGATTTGGGGTTTATGAGAGTGGGGCTGAAATAGAACTGAGGATACACCATGGGCCAGACATCATGAAGAAACCACTATTTATCAAGGAGGCAGACCAGTAAACATATGACTGGAAATCAACACTGTAAATGCTACACTACAATACATATGGTTAGTGACTATGGTAACACAGAGATAACAGCTAGTTCTATCATGGAGAGACAGGTACATCTGTAGCTGGGCCTTCAAGGCTGACCTAAAGTTAGTTAAACTTCCCAGAGAAGGAAGAACATTACAGGCAAAGGAAAAACACATCCAAAGGCATAGATTGAAATTATGCTCTGGGCTTGAGGTGTGG
Source organism: Noctilio leporinus (assembly GCA_004026585.1). Classification (NCBI taxonomy): domain Eukaryota; kingdom Metazoa; phylum Chordata; class Mammalia; order Chiroptera; family Noctilionidae; genus Noctilio; species Noctilio leporinus. Next base: position 39,766 of record PVIW01008332.1, read on the forward strand.
AAGTGGTTTGATTTGTTGGGGAGCAGAAGGTGATGCAAGAAAAAAAGGAAATGAAGATTGCTGAAGATGCCATGTCAGTCTGAGAGAGGAAAAGAACACAGCTGGGGGAGGGGAGATACAAGAGAAAAATCAGCTGAACTTGTGGTGTCTCAAGAGATACAGTCACTGCAACTGGGCCTGTTGGAGACAGAGGTTTTGAATGAGCCTGGGCTGTTCTCTTCAGCTCTCTGCTTCACTGCCTTCATCTGAAAGAGAAGGATTTTTTTTTTTTTTTTTTTAACAATGTCTTAAATTTTATTGGCTCAGTCATTCACCTCTAATGAAGGACCTTGATACCCTCTCCAAATGCACTTCTATGGATATCTAGGAACACA
>PVIW01008332.1:40239-55720 GCA_004026585.1 Noctilio leporinus
GCTGTCCCCCTCCCCACCCACCCATTCCCCCCAAAGTCAATCCCACCTGTTGTCCATGTCCATGGTTCCTTTATACTAAGTTCTTGTCTAAGCTGCTCCCCTTCTTTCCCTCTGCTTCCCCCCTCCCCCCAACCCCGTTCCCCCTGACCACTGAAGGCCTATTCCTTGTATTCATATACTTGGTTCTGTTTTGCTTGTTAGTTTCGCTCATTATTGTCCCGTAATGGGTGAGATCATATAATATTTGTCCTTCACTGACTGGCTTATTTCACTAAGCATAATACTCTCCAGTTCCATCCATGTTGTTGCAAAGGGTACAAGTTCCTTCTTTCTTTTTGCTATATAGAATTCCATTGCATAAATGGACCAAAGTTTTTTGATCCAATCATCCACTGATGGGCACATAGGCTGTTTCCAGCACTTGGCTATTGTAAATAGTGCTGCTATGAACATAGGTGTGCATAGGTTCTTATGAATTGGTGTTTCAGGATTCTTTGGGTATAGTCCAAGTAGTGGAATTGCTGGATCAAAAGACAGTTCCATTTTTAGTTTTTTAAGGACACCGCATACTGTTTTCCACAGTGGCTGCACCAGCCTGCATTCCCACCAACAGTGTATGAGGGTTCCCTTTGCCCCACATCCTCACCAACACTTGTTGTTTGTTGATTTGCTGATTGCCATTCTGACAGGTGTGAGGTGGTATCTTAATGCAGTTTTAATTTGCATCTCTCTGATGACTAGCGATGTTGAGCATTCTTTCATATGCCTCTGGGCCCTTTGTATATCTTCCTCAGTGAGTTGTCTGTTCAGGTCCTTTGCCCATTTTTGAATTGGGCTATCTGTCTCCCTGGTGTTGAGTCGCATTAGTTCTTTATATATTTTGGAGATCAGACCCTTGTCTGAGGTATCATTGGGAATTATGTTTTCCCATACCGTTGGTTCCCTTTGAATTTTGCTGATATTTTCTTTAGCTGAACAGAAACTTGAAAGAGAAGGATTTTGAAGTAGATGATTTCTCAAGCACTTTCCCACTTTGAGTTTGGTCTGCCTCTCCCACTTTGGGAAGTTTTCTTGTTTCTCAGGTCACATTGAGTAACTTAGCATTCCAGTAATTAGAGTCTAATTGGAAGCCTTATGACCCGGCAGAGGTAACACCCTTCCTCACAGGGTCTGCTGTCCTCACAGGGCAGAGTTCATGCACTGAGAGCATTTCCTCATTCACTCTCCCCAGGGGTGCCCACTGAGTGGTCATTCACTCCTTGGAGTGGGAAGGACATACAAATATTTATTTATAAAGGTCATGTTGGAAAATATTTTAAAACATTTGAACTGCAAAACATGTGTTTAACATTTATAGTGCTTGGAATGGAAACCATAGTTTTAATCATCCTTCTGCTCCCTGGAATTGAACCAGTTCCTTATATCTGTTCGAGAGCTTCTTCTTTATAGCAGAAAATAGTAAGAAGTTGTTATCAGGAGGGGACCTTGTACCATTCCTAGTGATTTAGGTGAAGTCTTGATTGAAGTGCATGTTTTCGGATCCTAGTAATCTTAAATAAATAATCCAAGCCCACAGCATTAATAAAAGCAGTAATTCTGTCAAGTGCCCTTGCTAACTTCCTAAACTTCTGAGGGCCCAGAGCTAATAATTTATGAATACTGCCAGGATCTGCGCTGTGGTGTTTTTAGGGCATTTGTTGGAGGTATACTTTTAAGCATAATTACCACATGTCAGGAAGATTCCTTAGCTTCCTTGACACAGTGAGCTCAATTTTATTTCAGGGGTCAAATGGCCAGAGAATTTTATGTGAAAGGGTAGCCTTTCAACATTTACAAGTAGAAAGTAAATGTAATATGCTAAGCTTAATCCTGACTTGCTGTGGAAGTCCATTTACTGTGTGTACCTTGTCGCCATAGGTCAGCGGAGCTCAACAGACATTTATTGCACACCTACCATACCCCAGTGGACATAGACATGCCCATTATATCTTGGTCCAGCATGGGCTGGCACTGGATGCGATACCAAGGTCCCACGGAAGTCTGAAGCACCCTAACCCAGCCTGAAAGGAGAGAGGGGTTAGGTGGAGGGTAAGAATATCTTTCCAGAAAAGGTCTTGCCTGAGCTGAGTCTTATATGATCAGCTGGAGTTACCCAGGTAAACATGGAAAGGAGGACAGTAAGAGAAAAAGCAGGAAGTCTGCAATCTTGCAGCATGGGTTAATAGGTCCTTTGTTGGAGCATGAAGAGCAAGAAGGGGTGGAGGAGGTAAAGCTGAGAAGGTGAAGGGGAATGGTCAGCCTGGTTGTTTGATTGAAGTTCTGTCTCCACTAGTAAATGTGATCTAAAATCTGCTGCTCCCTACCTGGTGGATCTGGAAATGGATATGCAATATTGAAAACTAGGTGAATATTAGTTCTTGGTCACCCCAGGCTAGACTTCTGTTTTTCGTGGCCAGGTTGTCTCACTGCATTCGGCTCAGATTCCACTCCAGCTCTGGAATTGGAACTAAGGTCTGCAACCCTTGCTTAGGCCAGTAAGTTCTTTCTCCCTACCTGGTCCCAGGTTCCAATATCTATCCCATAAGCTAAGATGAATTTCCCTGGTTCATGACCTAGACACTCAAATGATGTTAAGGAAATCTAACGGTAGTCGCTGACCCCCACACCTTGATAAGATAGTTAGGACAATTTCCCCACCCCCTGCAGACTGAACCACCCCAATTCATGCTAGATTTTGCTGAATCACATGAATTTGGTGCTTTGGACTATAGTCTCTCCTATTTCCTTCTATCTTGATTTCTTTTTCTAGTTTTCAGGGCAGCCAGCCTCAGCTGACCCTTTGCTTTTAGCTTTGAAACTGCCACCACCTGCCAGCTGAAATTGCGCTGGTTTATGACAGATGAGGCCAATGCACTCCAGAATTTGCAAAAACTGGTATTCAGCAGTTTCAATGTCCAGACACCCCCTTGCCCTGTTTCTGCTGTCAACCAAAATCTAATTTTAACTCCCATTAGGTGGATGACAAAGATGATAATTTTATCAGGAAGCATTCCCTCATGTATGTTTGAAGGACTAGTAAATATTGCAGACTAAACTCTCATTCTTAGAGATTAACAATAATTATTGATATATTAAAAGTCTCTGAGCCATGGCTGGTGTGGCTCAGTGGATTGAATACTGGCCTGTGACCCAAGGGTCTCTGGTTCAATTCCCAATCAGGGCACATGCCTGGATTTTGGGCTGGATCCCCAGTGGGGGATGTGTGAAAGGCAACTATACATTGATGTTTCTCTCACTCTCTTTCTCCCTCCCTTCCCCTCTCTCTAAAAAGATAAATAAATATAACCTTAAAAAAAAGTCTCTGAAAAGTTCAGTGGTCTAGAAACTTGTCTAATTTGAGCTGCACATTTTCAAAAATACAAAATAAGAATTTTTCTCTTTTATCACATACATTTTAAAATGACATTTATTTATTTATTTTTATAATATATTTTTAAAAGATTTTATTTATTATTTTTAGAGAGCGGGGAAGGGAGAGAGGCAGAGAGGGAGAGAAGCATCAATGTATAGTTGCCCCCCACCTGCCTCCAGCTACAGACCTGGCTGGAGACCTGGCCTGCAGCCTGGTTATGTACCCTGGCTGGGGAACCGAACCAGTGACCTTCGGGTTCACAGGCCAGTGCCTTATCCACTGTGCCACCAGTCAGGGCTAAAATGACATTTATTTAAATCCAAAATGAAGCTAATGTTTAATGCACAACACTTAAGGAATATGATTTAAGAGCAGTAAAATTACTCCCCAAGATTTAGGTCATAACCTTCCAAATGGAGGCTACAACAAAATTGTAACAAACTCACTGAAGAATTTGCTGGGACAGAGTCTGTAGAAACTGGAGAGGTTTGGCAGAAATTTTGTTTTTGCCTGATCAGCATTGATTTTCCCTTCTTCAGATAACAGCCTTCTAATATTCTTAGAAAATGAAATTTATAAGGCTGAATTGTGGCTCAAATTTATATGTTGAAATTCTGATTCTCAGTACCTCACAACATGACTATGTTTGGACAGAGGGTATTTAAAGAGGTAAGATAAAATGAGGTCACATGAGTGGGTCCTTACATGACTTGTATCCTTATAAGAGAGAAGATTAGAACATGAACACATACAGAGGGAAGATTATATAAAGACAGTGGAAAGAGATAGCTATATACAAGCCAAATAGAGGGGTATCCCCTCAAACCAACCCTGCCAACACCTTAACCTTGGGCTTCTTAACCTCCAGAGCAGTGAGATGTAAATTTCTAATGCGTAAGCCACCTCATCCATGATACTGTGTTGTGGCAGCCCTAGCTAAGTTAAAGTGAGGCTGACCCCAAGGACTTGAGACCAGGTTCCCAGACCTGGTCAATGAATACAAAGTCTCATAATAGTCAGGCGATTGGCTTTGGGCTGGACACATGACCCTAAAACAGGCCAATAAGATCCTCTTCTCACAGTTGTTAAGCTGGTAGGAATTGCCTGAAAATAGAGTGACCCTCCACCCCCGATAAATAAATAAACTGAGAGTAGCAAGGAGAGTCAGATATCTGATGCATCATTTGAGTGCCTAGATCCAATCATGCCTGACTTTTCAGTTATGTATTCCAATCCTTACCCCTCATAAACCTTTTTTTGACTAAAATATTTTGAGTTTTAAAAGGATCCCAAAGATAGATAAAAATAATGTAGTAGCTTTTATGCAATGTCCATTAATGTTATGTTCTCCCTCTTGCTACACCTCCCTCTTCAAATAATCTCTTTAGCCTGTCCCTCTTGATTATAATATCCTCAGATATAAAAATCTTTGTTCCATGAAATGTATAAGATTTTTACCAGATGAGACCCCTGAAGGATTCAGTTGTGGTATCTCCATGTTAGACCAGGCTACTGGATCTGCATTGGGCCGGGGTGGTCTGAAGTGATCCCATGAACCGCAATTTGCAGCCAGGAAGGTAGCTTCATGCATTGCCTCACATTGATAGCAAACGTTTTAAAAATTATTATGATGTCATGATTAAGAAATTAAGCCATCATTAACAACCATTCTTTGTTGTTTCCAATTCCCTTTGGATAAACAATTTTTGTGGCTACATTCTAGGGCTTTTACTATGCCTCAAGGTTATTTGAATGGAGCTGAAGTTCCCCAAAGAGACAGGCATTAGGGCATAGGCTGTGTTCTCTGGGATATGACTTCCTAAAAATGGGCAGAGGGGAAGGTGTCTGTGAACCCAATGACTCTTCTTCTGCCTTGGTGTTCACCCTGTCCTGTTGGGCACGTGGTAGGTTCTTGTCAGCACATGTGGTAGATGAACCTCAGAGGACATATTTGGAAAATCCAGGAGAAATAAAAATTTACCCAAAAATCTTTTGGGCTTTTTAAACATCACAGGAAGCTTCCATTTGAAATTGATGGTGTTTACTCTCCTCTTATTAGTCTGAAAACTTGGCAAATACCTTCCCTGGAAGGGGCATCTAGGCACTTCCATGTTGCTCCTTGGCTGTCGTGGTTCAGAAGTGGAGAGCTGCATAAATGCCACCCTTGCCCCGTGCACAGAGTCAGGGAGATGCATGTGTGCACCATACTTACCTTCCCTGACACCACCATCCTGTGTGAAAGAAAAAAACGTGTGAGGGTAAAAAAACCTGTTTTTCCTCTCTCTAGTAATTGGGCTTCTTTCTTACACATTTCCCCCATGGATTTTCATATTCTCAACTCCTTTCTGCTCTCAATGGTGTCTTGGTAGTAGAAATGCATTATCTAGATTTCTTGCTTTCTCGCTGTTAAGAAAGAGTATATTAGAGTATGCACACCTCAGCACAGGGATTTATGTGAGGATCCACAAAATTTCAGGTATTATTCTGAAATGTTATTTAATAAACATGGAGTTAAGTGTAATATGAAATATATAGAAAGTGTATTTTCAAGCTCATCATTTGCTTTCCTTCTATGTCACGTTATTTTTAAAAATATAAGCTATGGAGTAATAACATCTTGAAATTCTTTCTATAATAGTGGACTAGTCTCTACAAAACAAAAAATAAAGAATTTGGTTTTTGGTGCTATCTTGAGTATGACAGTGACGGTCAGGTGATAAACATGCGGACTTTCAATGCAGTTGCCTGAGTCTGCATCCCAGCTCCATCAGTTATTAGCTGCAAGAGTTAGGACAAAGGATTTCACCTTTTCTGCTTCAGTTTTCTCATCTGTGAAATGAGGCTTAATAATAGTTTCTTTCTCACAGAGTTGTGAGGATTGAATCCTAGTCGATGTAAAGTACACATTAATGAGTCTGGCATAAAACACCCACTGATAAACACTTGCTCCTCTCCTCCCTCTCCCCGCTCCCCTTTCTCCTCTCCCTTTCCCCTTCCTCCTACTCTTCCTCCTTATTATTATTATTATTATTATTATCATTATCATCATCATCATCATCAATAGTGCCTGGTAGCCTGTAGGTACCTCATAAATGTTGAGTTCATCTATTTTATTTAGCATCCATTTTATTTAAGTATTCACCTTCTCACAAACTAAACAGAAATATGACAGATGTCATTTTTATCCTGATTCAAATCAAATACACTTTTTTTCTTGTGAACTGCTGAAAGCAGAATGCTAAACAATCCCAAGGCACATTTAGAAAGCACAGTATTTAAATGAGGATGGTAGAAGAAAATTGCCAATTGGGGAACAGATTTGTGTATGTGGGAAAAAACAAAAGCTCTGAGTGTTAAAAAGAGAAAGTTGAATCTTTTATAGAGAAATGTCCAGGCCATACATAGCCAGAAAACTTACTTCATAAATTAGCTTTATAGAATTTTTTTTCCAAGTGCTAAAGCAATTTAGTGTCAGGATACACTGATTTTAATAAAAATAAATTAATAAATTAAAAATGTTCAGGTACCTATATTCAAAAGCCGCTAGGCATTTTAATAGGAGATAAGTAAGAACCATTAATCATGGTTTCCACATGCTTTCTTACATTACCCTAGGCAACTGTGGGCAGGCCAAGAAATGCTACTGTGAGGAAGCTGCTGGGACTGGATAAAACAGTGATTTTTATCTATGCTTTCTATACTATATTTTGTCTACACTTTAATTCTCTTACAAGTAAGTACAAAATTGTACCTGTTGACAACTTAATTTTTTTCACCTTTTTGCCCCACTCTTGGAAGAAGGTAATATAATCAGTGAAATTTGCATTTCTTTCCTACTTGCTTGGCATAAATTATTGGTCATCTTGAGAGAGAGAAAAGCCTGGAGAAACCCACACATGCATTGGCCTTCTTTATGCATTGACTGTGTTTCTACCCATGAAACAAGTTTGGAGTCACAAAGCCTATTAATAGAATCCTTATCCTCTTTAGAGTCAGAGACATTTTTGAGAATCTGATGAAATGATGGACTCTCTTTTCTTAGGATACACATTGGAGTATGATACACTCAAGAGCCTCCCTAAAGACCCATGAATGCCGCCTTGCAAACCTCTAGAGATGATCCCTTACAGGTGTCATGCTCACGGTGAAGCAGTGGCAATCACGTAGAAAATGATTCAAAGAAATGCACCTAGGAACAAATTTGTAACCTGTCTTTAGTCTTAGTTCTTGTAACTCACTTTCCCTGTCAAACTTCTGATATATTCTTTAAACATTTTCTAAAATTTAATTTATTGGGGTGACATTCATTAATAGGATCACTTGAGTTTCAATTCTATGATGCATAACCTGTATATTACACCCAAGCTCAAACCATCTTCTGTCTCCATTTATAGGTGACGTCTCAAGTTGCACATCAGCTGGGTTAGCTTCTTAGATTTAAAGAGCATGCAGCCCCATTTGTGGCAGAATTCCATCTAGCCCATCCTAAGCAGACCTTTAAAACAAGACCCTTTCTGCTATCAGTAAAAGTATTACAATTACCTCCTTAAATGTTGTAACCATGGAGTCAGTAACACAGCAGCTGTTTCCCTGCAGTCTTCTCATGATTCAAAGTGCCTGCTGGACCTGCGTCCCTATACTCTCATAGCAGAGTGAGTTCTCGTTCCTTCCTCTTTAACTGTCTCTTTTCAACAGAGGGCCAGAGTCAGTTTTCCAGCCATGATTTCATGACTCTTCTTCTACTACCTAATTTAATGAACTGCTGCAATAAACCACCTGTCTGAATGAAATAATTGGGCTTTAAGCACCTCCTAGCTTATAATTTTAACTAAGCACTGAACCTTTTTAGGATTCAGTTACCCCACATGTCGAAGGGTAGAAATGGACTTTAATCTCTAAGGTTGCTTTAAGTCTAACATGCTGTAAATATTTTAAAAACACATATACAATATGTGCACGTGTGCATGTATTGCCTAGATTTGGCAATTTTTAAAAGTTGCTTACACTACCTGAAGGGAAATATACAATTATTTCTTTTTGTTATATATTAAAACATACAGAACCATTTTAATTTGTGTCCTAATAAAGCATCTAAAGGTCACTAGAAAATTATTCATTGACAATAGTAAGTCTGGAATATCAAGCTTTAAAACGTTAAACAAATCATCTTTATGTACGTTAGTTTCAACCACATAAAAATAAGTTGCTCTGTATGAGTAGTTATACAGAGATGATATTTCAGAGAGAATCTGTGGTTCCCTAGAACACTGGCTTCACCAGACAGGTGTACTTGCCAAACTGTTCTAGCACCTCACAGTGCACATTGCACATAGTAGGTCCTCAATGAATGTTTGTTAAGGGACAGGGTCTAATAACTGTTATAGCCTGGGCACTAAGTCCTGCAATTACTTCTGAAAGGAAGGAAATAGAAATTGGACATGGAGTGCTACTGAATGGGAGTCAGTGTGAGAAGATAGAAGGCAAGCTCAGGAAAAGATCTGTGACTGGCGGAGGGGAAAGATCATCAACTTGGATCCATGGCCATGAAACTTATAATCAATAGGATGAGACAAGGGGTAGAGAGTGGAAATACTATGCATATATTTTATTTTACAGTATATTATTTTAGTTTTGGTAAAGTATATGGTGCCTCATCTCATCCACTGTTTAGATTAGAACCCTAAACTGGGAACTGGATAAAACAGTTCTCCGAGTGAATGGAGGCTTGTGTATTTACAAACATCCATGGAACCACAGGCTGAGGTGTAATACGAAGCAGAATACACTGTATAATATGAGCAAAACCATGATCCTGTATGTCTGTAAGTCCAATCTACTTGAGCATCTTTTTCATTTTCAAATCCCATTTTCTCTATGAAATTTATCAATATTAATTTGCAGTTGAAGATTTTCAGCAGAATTGACTATAACTTAGAAATGTTATTGGGCTGCAACTATTGAAAGATCTTACTTAAAGAATTTTAACAGATACCTAGAGGTAGATAGTTGCTAGCACTGACTCAGGCGTCTGTCATGCTATTAAATGCACAGGTTTCTTGCCTTCTTTCAGTCTATCATCCTATGTTTGATGGATTCCATCCTGGTTGTTGCAAGGTTGCTGCTGTAGCTCCAGTCATCATATCTACATACATTTAAGATGGGAGGAAGTCAGTGTGTGTGCGTGTGTGTGTGTGTGTGTGTGTGTGGTGGGGGAAGGGACATGCCAACTTCCTTTCATAAAACAAATGCTAACATTTTTTTAGACCATGAGTAGGCTTTTATGTGCATCTCATTAGGCCAGATTGTTCAACAGGACTATTCTTAAATGTGAGAGAGGGTGAGAGAGTGACTATCTCACCTGGGCCTGGGCATATTGCTGCTCTGAAAGCATTTAGGTTAAAGGCACAGGCATCAGAGAATTGAAATAGGTTGAGAAACCAATAATGTTTGCAATAGTCACACTGAGAGAAAGAAGAGAATCAGAAAAGTGAAAGCAAAACAACAAATTTCTCTTTTATTTGGTGTGTAAAGCCAGTCTTATTTTTTATAATTACCTTTAGTAGGTGTTACTGCTTGCTTGCTTATCTCAGGAGAACATTTAGTGAATAATGAGATGTTATAGTTAATAGTTTAAATAGAGTTAGATGTGTCCCATGTTACAATTCTCTTGCATACATGAACTTTAAATTATACTTACACCCTTATGTTTATTAAAGTTGTGCATAAACACTAATTTTCATATACGTAGCTTTGGAATGAAGTTTTTGCTTTATGTTATTAGATAAAAGTGAGAATGTGATGATATTTTATTTGTAGAAGTGTCCAAGGGAATAATACATTTTTTCCCTCACTGTAAATAAGTCAAAGAAATTGGGAAGAAAAAGCAATAAGGGGAATAGAAATTGTTTAAGTAACATAGGATGAAGAGAAGAAAATTTAGACTGGCAATAGCAAAGAGTGTAGCTAGAAGAGAGAACAAAAATTAAAACGAGTGTTGAAGTTCTCTGTTTTTTTAGTCAACCTTTTTATTATGAAAAATGTCAAGCATATACAAAAGTAGAGAATATTGCAATAAACCTGCACCTACTTATCCCCCAGCTTCAACAATTATTAACCCATGGTCAACTTTATGTCATTTACATGTAACCCCCATTCCCTGCATCGTTTTGAAACATATCCCAGACAGCTTATCATTTCATTAGTATCTAAGTGGTTCTTTTTAAATGAAAAAAATTTTTTTAAAAATATGTATCTTTGAATTTGGGTGGTACAGAGTTCAAATTCTAGCCTTGGTGCCAACAGCTGGAGGGCCACGGGCAAGTTTATTTATTCTCTGGCTACGTAGTTATCAGGGATCATCTGGGAACCTGGAAGCAAGTAGACAAACTAAGTAATTCCAGATAGAAATAGATGTAATGAAGAAAATAGTAAAACAGAGCTACAGAACTGAGAATGACTAGGGTCTACTTTACATTGGGTAGCTGGAGGGGAATAAACCCTTATCTACTCTGCCCTAGTTTCCTGTTCTGTGAAAAGGAGATGATATGACTTGTGCCTCCCATGGCTTTTGAGTTAGTTAATATCTGAGAAAGGGTTTGTCAAAGGCCTGTCACATTGTCCCTTTCAACAGTGACCATCATGGGATAATACTCTCCTGGATCCCCTTCCCAGGAAGGATGCAATGGTCCATCCTGCTTCATTCTGACTTAGGTGCATTTGACATGTGTTGAACTGATTGTCATACTCTAGCCTGTTAAAAACCATCACCTCTAATTCTGTACCCCTCCCCCCGCCCCACCCTTATTGTAGAACTCTGCAAATTTCTGAAGTTGCATTAGGGAAATAAGGTTTGTTGGGGGCCTCTCTCTCCTCCTCCTCCCAGATTTTGAGGGAAGTAACTGGTTTATAAATTCATCATGTATTTAATGTAGATAATACTCATTTTTGCTGCAGTATTTGAAAAGCTTGTTAGACTCTTAAATGTGTTAAAAAGGAACTTCTGAGATTGAGTTTTACAGTTTGCAATTTGGCGGACACTTAATTCTAATCCAAACAAGTGCAACTGGCAGTCTATCAAAAAAAAAAAAAAGAAAATTTCAGGTTTCAGGAATGGCTACATTTCTGGGCTTGAACAATCTTTTCCATAATATTTTAGCAGATAGACTTTTATTTGTATTAAACGTAGGCTTTGATCCACATTCCATGTAATAAAGCAACAAACAAGGGGGAAAAATAGAATTCAATACAGTTATTCACTTTCTTGAGATTTGGTGAAATGTGAGACCAATGGGCTGTTGTTGACACAAATGCTGCTTGTGTACCGCTGAGTAAATTAGAAGAACACGGGCTCTCATTCTGGAGGAACAGGAGACAGTTGTCGCCATCCCTCATACTTAACCCTGACCTGGAAGAGTGACGGCTGAGGCTAGGTGCTGTTTTCCTGGGACCATGGCTACATGTAGGTCTCACCAGGGCTTTTACTGATCCTTATTAACTGGAAATCACCTCTCAGTTGGCTCCTGGGCCAGTCAGTGCTGCTGGCCCTGCCTGGAACACGTCACTTCAGCTGGGGCTTTTCTGCTGGCTGGTCACCTTTTCAGTCATTTCCTCTTCACTTCCTAGACTACCAGTCTCCATGAGGGGGTTTTCAAGCCTTTTAAAGGTCTCCTTCACTTGCCTCTTACGTAGTCCTGGGAAAGTTTTTTCCAAGCTGTCGCCCCATAACCTTCTCTTTCACTTTCAGAAGGTAGCCCCACTCTGGTGCACCTCACAGAGGCAGAGGACAGGTGACCTTTGCTTTCCCTAACCTGGACCTCCCTGTTCTGCCTCTCATTCTCCCCTCTATTAATCTTTGTTACTGACGGGTTTCCCAAAATGTCATGTGCATTTTCACCCCTGAGTGAAATTTGTTCCCTTCCTCCTTTCTGCATTCCAAATTCTTCCCAACTATGCTAGTTGTCTACTGCTGCTGTAACAAATTTCTGCAGACTCAGGGGTTTGAAACAACATGTATTCCTTGTCTCACACTTCTGTAGCTCAGAAGTCCAATTTAGGTCTCATTAAAACAAAATCAAAGTATCTGCCAACTATACGCCTTTCTGGAGGCTGTTGGGAAGAATTTGTTTCCTGCTCATTTGGGTTGTTGGCAGAATTCAGTTCTTGTGGTTGCAGGACTGAGATCTCTATTTCTTTGCTGGCTATAAACTGACTACCATTAGAAGCCATTGTATTCCTTGGCTGGTGGCCCTCTTCCTCTGTCTTCAAAGCCAGCAATGACAGGCAGAGTCCTTCTCAGGGTACTTCTCTCTGACTCTTTCCTCTGCTGCCTCTTCCGTTTTTAAGCATTCTTATGATTGGGCCCACCAAGACAATCCAGGATTATTTTTCTAATTTAAGATGAGCTGATTAACACCACAACCCCATCTACAACCTAATTCCCATTTACTATGTAACACAGCATATTCACAGGTTCCAGGGATTAGGATACGAGCCTCTCTGGAAAACCATTATTCTGTCTGCCACCTAATGTCAGAACACTATGTCATAACATTATGGCTAATAACTATGTATATTTATATATTTTTACTTTTTATTTACAAAAATGACTTCATTATATATACATGTTTGTTAAACTTTTATTCCATTTAATATATTAAAAAGATTTTTTCATGTTAAAATTCTTTTATGTTATTTTTAGAGATGTGTCATATTCTATTGTATGAAGTATCATAATTTGGTTAACTAATCTTCTTTTTGTAGTTTCCATTATTTTCTGTTAGTATAAGTATTGCTACAATAAATACATACACTATTTTAAAACTCCAAATAAGTTCTACTTTCTTTAAGTTACCCTCCCTGTCCCTTTAGTTTGCAGGGAAGATTTAAACATTTCTGAACCGTAGAGTACTTAATATTTGATGTTTACTCAAAGAGTTCCTTACTTTGTTATTTGATCTTCTATATTTGCATGTTGTGTCTCTCATGGACTTGTTAATTCATTCACTCATTTGTTCATTTATCCATTCATTATTTGAATATTATTCAGGGCATTCTTCTGAGCCTGAACTAGCAGGGCTGATGTTTTCTGTACCCTCCCTCTATCCTTGTGTCAACACTCCTATGGTTATAAATCTGATATCTAATAATACATAAACAGGTGCTGAATGGGCAATGACATTTCCCATTCAGAAGAAGTGTACTTCTTCACTTTAGTTTATATCAGCTCTAATTCATCATCCTTCAGTTTCCTAAGGAAGACGTACCCTCATTCTTCTCCTTTATCTGTGCCTGGTGAAGAATTAACAGCTCGTCAGTTATACTAATAAACAAACACAGAATTATGGGAATCAGAGCAGTTCAAATGGTTTATCCAGGGTCAGGGGCTCTGTTCATAGAGATGAGGTTTTAGAACTCTGCTCATTAATATGTATGTGAACTGCAACAGAAAATTGGAAATGTTTGTTTATAAATTTCAAGCTCACTTGAGAAGCCAAGATTTGCCAACATCAATGTGAAGTTTCTGATTCTTGATGAAAATCCAACAAAATGCATCTGTGCTAAACAAAAGACTAGAAATTATATTCAAATGCAAATAAAAAAGTATAAAGTATAGGGTCTTGAGAGCTGAATGTTTAGGGGAGAAAATTAATGATAGAGAAATTTCTATAATTAAGTCTTCTAATTTTTAGAAGCTTAATTAAAAACTTTCTCTGGTCTCTCCTTGCAAAAGTAAAAAAGTTGCTTATTAAATTGTTAAGAACTAAAATGACCATTGCGATACTTATTTGGAACCTCAATTTTCACTCCATCTACTGATTTTTTTCCCTTTGGAATTGAAAAATTTTGAGATTTGACAGTTTATAGCAATGGTATATTACAATGAAGAAACTCTTTTTCCTATGCAACTGATTAAAATATTAACACTTTGCTCTCTCTGTCTGTCTTTCCCTTTCTTCTCTCCTTTCTCACTGTTATTTCAGTGGCATGGTGGTGACCTTTTATTTTTTTGTTTGTTTTTCTAAGACTCCTTTCTGTCAATCAAGTTTGCTTTTTGACTGAATGTGATGGGGACCTCAAATGTTGGAAAATTTTAGTTTCAGGTAACAGCCAATAAGCTTAGTAATTAATGTATGTAAAAGCTATTGTTTCAGGAACTGAAGAAATGACCTACCTTGACTCCAGTTAATAAGCTTAGTAATAATGTATATAAAAAGCTATTCTTTTAGGAATTGGAGGAATGAACCACCTCAGCTCCAGGGTAAGAAGACCTCCACCCAGGACAAAGAAAAAATGCTGCAATTTTGATCTCATTAAAATTTTCCTTAATTCCAAACCCCTACCTACACCCTTTTTCTCTTTATAAAAAATGGGTAATTTTTTATACCCAATGGGAGGCAGTTAGGGTGCAAACCCGCTGTCTTCTCAGATTGCTGACTATCTAAATAAAGTGCCCATAAAGATTCAATCCTTGCCTCTGCTTATTGGGTCTGGTAGATGATAGGCAGCAGGAATCCAGGCTTTTCCAGTTTTAAATGCAGTTTATTTGTGATTCTGTAACAGGACCTGTGTGTGAGTGTGTGTGTGTATGCTCATGCACAGGTGTGTGTGTGTGTGTGTGTGGAGATCCTCAGTTTTAATGGGCTCAATTTGTCTGCTAAGAATGATTCAATAACAGTTTGGTGAAAAGGAAAGGTATTTTGTTTATTTGAGGGGTATACAGATTTATATTAAAGGTGCAATTATGCTATTACATCCCACTCCCTTTAAAAACACCCAAAATATACAGCCCTGCTAGATTAGGCTAGTTTTCAAACAAACAAGCAAAAGATACTGTCTTTCAGAAACACAATAGTTCACAACTTGGCATTCTAGTTATAAATTTAAAGTTCCTGGCTGCGGCTATACCCAATTAGGGAAGGATCTTGTGCACACTCCCAATCTCTATACCACAGGTAACTCCCTATCTCTGCGGCAAACTGCTTGTTTCCCTAACTCCCTTTGCCACCCCTCCCCCATCAGGTGAGTTCTCAGGCTAAGAATCTGTGGTGGCAGCGGATGGGTCGTCCTGGG
>PVIW01008333.1:0-62239 GCA_004026585.1 Noctilio leporinus
TTCTTGTCTAAGCTGCTCCCCTTTCTTGCCTCTGCCTCCCCCCTCCCCCCAACCCCTTTCCCCCTGACCACTGAAGGCCTATTCACTGTATTCATATATTTGGTTCTGTTTTGCTTGTTGTTAGTTTTGTTCATTATTGTCCTGTAATGGGTGAGATCATATGATATTTGTCCTTCACTGACTGGCTTATTTCACTAAGCCTAATACTCTCCAGTTTCATCCATGTTGTTGCAAAGGGTACAAGTTCTTTCTTTCCTTCTGCGATATATATTTCCATTGTGTAAATGTACCAAAGTTTTTTGATCCAATCATCCACTGATGGGCACTTAGGCTGTTTCCAGCACTTGGCTATTGTCACGAATTTGCGTGTCATCCTTGTGCAGAGGCCATGCTAATCTTCTCTGTATCATTCCAATTTTAGTATATGTGCTGCCGAAGCGAGCACTGTCTCAAGGTCTTTACCTCTGGAGTCCTACTGTTTTTCTGACTTAATAATCTGGCTCTCTCTCTCTCTCTCTCTCTCTCTCTTAGAGCAGTTTTAGGTTCACTGCAAAATTACATGGAAAATGCTGAAATGCTCAGTTCCCCTTACTCCCTGATTCCCAAAATGTACAGCCTACCCCAACATCAACATCCTGTATCAGAGTGGTATATTTGTTACAATCAATGAACCTGCATTCACACATGCAAAGTCCAAAGTCCATCGTTTACATGAGAGTTAATTAACTCTTTGTGCTGTACATTCTGTGGGTTTTGACAAATGTATAATGATATGTACCTACCATTACAGTATCACACAGAATAGTTTTACTGCCCTAAAAATCCTCTGTGTGCCACTTATTTACCTCTTCCACCCCCCTAAACCCTAGTAACCACTGGTCTTTTTATTGTCTCCATATTTTGTCTTTTTCAGCATGCCAGGTAGTTGCTGCCTTTTCCTATTAGCTTCTTTCACTTAATAATATACATTTAACGTCTTTCAGCATCTTTTCATGGTTTCAACAGCTCATTTCTTTTTAGGACTGAATAATATTTCATGTCTGGATACACCAGTTTATCCATTCACTTACTGAAGGAAATTTTGGTTGCCTGTAACTTTAAGCAATTATGAATAAAGCTGCTATAAATACCAATGTGCAACTTTTTGTGTAAACATGTCTTCAACTCATTTGGGTAAATGCCAGGGAGTGTGTTACTGGATTGTATGATAAAAGTATGTTTATTTTTGTAAGAATCTGCTAAGCTGTTTCCCAAAGTGCCTTGTCACTTTGCATTCCCACCAGCAATTAATGAAAGGTCCTGTTGCTCCACACCCTTGCCAGCATTTGATGATGTCAGTGCTTTTCATTTTAGCTATTCTATTAGATGTATCTCATTGTCTAGTATTCAGTTTTTACCTCTTTGTTTTACATATTCTTAGCTCCTACTTGCTTCTCTATTTTTCTTTCTACCTCACCTTACAGGTAAGTGGTTCTCAGAGCATGGTCCCCAGACCAACAGCATTAGTAGCACCTAGGAACTTGTTAGAAATGCAAGTTCTGGGGCCTTGCCTAAACCTACTAAATAAGAAGCTAGGGGTGAGACCCAATTATCTTTATTTTAACAGCCCTCTAGGTGATTCTGACGCAAACTGAAGTTTGAAAATACTATTCTGGATCTGCACTGTCCAACATGGTAGCCTCTAGTCATATATAGCTCTTGAGCTTCTGGAATATAGCTAGAATGAATTGATATGTGCTATAAGTGTGAAATACACTCTGAATTTTGAAGACTTAATATTAAAAAAGAGGGTAAAACATCTTATTAATAACTTTTTAAAAGATTTTATTTATTATTTCCAGGGAGAGAGGAAGGGAGAAAGGCAGAGAGTGGGAGAAACATCAATGTATGGATGCCTTTCACCTGCCTCCAGCTACGGACCTGGATGGAGACCTGGCTTGCAACCTGGTTATGTGCCCTGGCTGGGAATCGAATCAGCAACCTTTGGGTTCTCAGGCTGGTGCCTTATCCACTGTGTTATCAGGCAGGGTTAGTAGTTTTTATATTGATAACGTATTGAAATTATAGTATTTTGGATACAATGGGTTAAATAGAATATATTATTAAAATTATTTTCACCTGTTTCTTTTTATCTTCTACAAGAGGTTACTAGAAAAACATTAAACATTAAGGCACATATGTGGCTCTCATTATAGTTCTATTGGACTTCTAAACCATGAGTCTGTAACCTACAGTCTGCAAGCCAGATCTGGCCTACTGACTGTTTTTATATGGCCCATGAATTAAGAATAGTTTAAAATTTTAAATGCTTGAAAATGATTTTTACAAAAGAATGATATTCCATTATATATGAAAATTATATGAAATTCGAGTTTCATTGTCCATAAATAAACTTTTATTGGAATATTGAGCACAATCACTTATTTATGTATTGTCTATGGTCAGAAATATTTACTATCTGGCCCTTTACAGAGAAAGTTCTAGACTGTCAGTTGCCTCATACTCCGTGGGAGAGGACCCTACTTTTAACTTTCCCCTTTATTCCTAACCTTTGCTTAGCTCTTAGGTCCAACAGCTTTTGCCCAAATATGAGTAGTATTTTGGGGTTACAAACTTTTACCTATGCATTATTTAAGCTACAAAGAGGCAGACCCAAAATGTTCTTGCCTTCCTACAGCTGAACATGGAACTTATGGACCCAGCAAAAGGGAACAGAGAGGTTCAACAGCTTCTTTTGCCAAAGGTAGGGCCTTCCTTCTCAGAGGACAAGAGAACCAAGAACTGGCATTTCCATCAGATTGAGAGATGAGCCTATCTATAATTTAGGGCTGGCTGTTTCTTGTACAACTCAGCAACACCTCTTGAATTAAAAATCTCTCTCTCTCTCTGCACACCTATGCCTATTCTCAGCTAGTTTAGTTGGCTTCTGTGGCAACTTGTCCTGCCAGATATGTTATGAAAAATGCTACGATGGTTTTTCCAGTCCAGTGAAGCAGACATCTGGATCCCTTTGTGAGCCTCTTGATCCTTACTCCCTACCACCCGCACCAATTATGCAGCCACAGCCTTGTTGGCTCAATGAATCTTTATGGTCTCATTTTATAAGATCCCCAAAGAAGAGGAATATGGCTGTGGTTTCCAGAATGTTAATTGATAACAGTTCTTAGCAATAGTGTTCTTTCTGGCTCTCCTTCCTTAACCTGCTCCTTCTTCCTATAATATCATTCCTTAATCAACTGCACCAGTCTGGAGTTTTCCGTCCTCCCCACCCCACCTCCACCCCCACACCATGCACATCACATCCTTCATTCCTTTCTCCCTTGCCCTACTGATTATACTTAGGGCTATTTAACTTTCTAATATGAGCTAGTTTATAAGCAAGCTCCTTGAACATTATGGTGATGTAAATATTCATAATGAAAATGGGCCTCACTGAGAACTGTTGCTCTGAATTTCAACCACATTTTATTGTCAAAGTTGAGGAAGGGTCTTGCATCTCTAGTCACTTAAGAACTCTCTCCTCCAGATAACTGTTATTAGATTCTGTAGTTGAGTTGAATTTATGCCCCTAGGCTGGGGTTGGGAAGAGAGGGGAACCACATATTATGTAGGTAAACCCTAAACAAGCCTGGTTTTTCATATTGCAGCTCATCTTTAATATTGTGCACCAAGAGGGAAATCTGTTAAGATGTTTCCCTTGAAAAATAAGCTGAGGAACAAGTGGCCTTATGTTTTATTTCAGCTCTTGTCCAAATAATATCCAAATTTCTGGCCTTTGTCTTCTTTGAGTTTTATTTTTCTCATTTGTAAAATAAAGGATCTAATTAGTCAACTTTTAAAGTTCCTTCCAACTCTAATTGTTCTGATTTCACATTTCCATCTATCATCTAGAGACAATAATCTCTAGCCTCATCATTCAAAGACTGAGTAATGTTAATGAACTGTCAAAGATAAAAACTTGTTGAATTCCTCAGAAGGGAGAGAGATTCATTGAACTCCCACTTAATCAGAATGAATAAGAAATGAAGAATTCCAATGTATTCCATATGTTGGTTAAATGGAAGCTGTTATATACCATATATGCATTAGCAAATATTTATGTAATTAGAACAGGATAAAATACCCAACAGTAAAATTATGATAACCATAACATAAATATTTTGATTTAGTCTTCTAACAGCACTCTCAGAATAGATTCTGAACTTCTATAATTACTGTACAGTTCTAGAGATATAGATGAGATGAGATGGCTCAGATAATAATATATGATTAAAATTGTTTCCTGAAAGCTTTGTTTATAATTTTTCTTTCTCAAAAATTAGAATATAACTCTGGAAGGTGTGGCTCAGAGGATTGAGTGCCAGAGAACCAAAAGGTCACCGCTTCGATTCCCTGTCAGGGCACATGCCTGGGTTTCTGGCCTGGTCCCCAATTAGAGGCATATGAGAGGCAATCAATTGATGTTCCTTTCAGACAGCAGTTTCTCTCCTTCTCTTTCTCCCTCCTTTCCCCTCTCAATGAAAATAAATAAAATATTTTCTTAAAAATTAGAATATAGAACAATTCAAGTTACTAGAACCATAGAATTACATAATTTTAGATGTGAAAGGGCTCTTAAAGATCATTTGGCCCAGTCCTCAAATGTGCACATGAGAAATCTGAGGCTCAGAGAAATCCAGATCACAGGGCAGCAGGTACCAGAGCCAACTCTAGGACATATTGCCTATTGGAGAAGGGAATGTTTGTAAGATCACTGTCACTTTGTTTTTAATTCTCAGTCTGTACTAAGGCATCATAATCTTCTCACAATCATTTACTCATGTAATCACTATCATAATTGTTTATCATTGAGATAATTTCCTACCACCCAGGGTAGTAGTGCTGTCTATTGGAAATACTCAGTAGAATTCGAGGTAGGTGGAACTACACTAATACTATTTCTTTTTTTTTTATTCTTCTTATTTATTTATTTATTTTTGGAGTGAGGAGAATTGGGGGAGAAAGAGAAGGAGAGAAACACTGATTGATTACCTCTCCCACACCCCCAGCTGGGGACCTGGCCCACAACCCAGGCATGTGCCCTGATTGGGAATCAAACTGGCAACCTTTTGATTCACAGGTTCATGCTTAATCCACTGAGCCACACTAGCTAGGCCTAATATTTCTCCTTAAAGAGATAATATATAAGTTTTCAAAACCAACATTTTAAAGCTTTTATAACACCAAATATTTTATTTATAAAACTTTTCATTTTTTACCTAGATCTTTTGGCATCATATAAATCAGACTTATTGATAAGTAATTACATATTTACCTATAAATTTAGAAACAACAGGCCTGGGTTTGCATCAATTATTTTGGTAGGAAGAACATAGTATATAATAATGCTTTTCCTCACTGTCCTTCACTCACCTATATATGCATGACCATACATACTCACATATGTCCATGGACTGTCCAGAAAGTATCCAGCCACATGATTTGAAAAAGAGAGACTCTTATTACAGAAGATATAAGTTACAAGAAACATTGCACATAGGACAATGATGCCTCTGTCCCTTTCAAAATAGGCACTTTGGGATCTCACACAGTTCTCCCAATTGCCATCAGCTGCCCCATTCTATTTTCCTGAATCTCATAAACAGTCTGAAATCTCCTGCCTTTCAAAGGTGAGTTTTGAGAAAAGCCAGAAGTCACAGGGTGCCAAATCTGGACTATAATGGGGAGGCTGAGTCACCTGGGTGATTGGACGTTTTGCCAAAAATCTCTGCAGAGATGTGATGCGTGAGTGGACACATTGTTGTGATGAAGCTGCCAGTCACCAGTTGCCCATGGCTGCAGCCTTCTTAATCGTCCCAATGGTTTCCGCAAAGGAACATTCAAGTTTAATGCAAAATTTGATGCAGATTCGTTGTTCTGCTTGCTCAGTCATTTTGAATGAGACGGCCACATGGTACACATGCTCACTCAACAGTGTGTACCATCCCAACTGACTAGTACATGACACAGTAATTGATCATGCATGTGCATTCCAGTCCACTCTCTTTGGCTGCCAAGTTACATCGATGTCGCACCAACTGTTCTCGTTATATTAACAATGGTTGGACTTTTTCCGGACATATCTTCATACGCACACACACACACATAACTGGCACACTCAAAGGTTCTAGGACAATAAAAAGTAGTTCTTAGACATACAAATGCTGTGAACCTATGGAATGAGATACCAATTTTACATGTGTAGCTATTGCCACACAAATTTTAGGAAATATGTTCTGGGTCAGTCATGTTGTTCTGCTCTGCTACAATAGCACTGTTGTGTCATAAGCAACATGGTTGACTTAGACCATCAGTTGAACAGTTTCATCTATGCCAGTGGTTCTCACACTTCAGCTTCCATCAGAATTTCCTAAAGGGCTTGTTGAAAAACAAGTTGGCTCAATTTCCAGAGTCTCTGATTGAATAGATTGGGGTGTGGCCCCAGAATTTGCATGTTTAACAAGTTCAAGGATAATGTTATAAAAGATATGGAGGATACATTGTGCTGTGTACCCCATTTTAACCTGACAGTATATTTTTTAAAGATTTCATTCATTATTTTCAGGGAGAAGGGCAGGGAGGAAGGAAGGAAGGGAGAGAAACATCAACCTATGGTTGCCTTTCACCTGCCTCCAGCTACGGACCTGGCTAGAGATATGACTTGCAACCTGGTTATATGTCCTGACCAGGGAATTGAACCAGTGACCTTTGGGTTTGCAGGCTGGCACCAATCCACTGAGCCACACCAGCCAGGGCTAACCAGACAATATTTTATGGAGCTCTTTCTAAGTCTATCTATATTCCTTTTAGTTATTTTCTTATGAAAATATTCTATAACTTTCAATTAATACTTAAATTCATTTTTATTTGATTATAAAAGTAACACATGCTTGCTTTAAAACATTTTGAAACACTACTGAAATGTACAAACTAAAATGTACTTCCCCTCACCTTTCCCACTACCTTCTGGGAGTAGCTACTGTTAACACATTGTTGACATGTCAAAGAAAACCTTATGTTTTCAAGCCCAAACATTGTTGGCAGGTAAGGAGTTATCTCGTGTTTGCACTTGCTTTTGCTATAAAATTGCCAGTCAACAATGTGTTAATAGTTTGGTATGCATTCTTCCAAACTTTTTTACTTTTTTTTTTTTTGTTGTTGTTGTTGTTGTTATTATTATTTCCACAGAGATAGGAAGGGAGGGAGGCAGAGAGGGAGAGAGATATCAATGTATGGTTGTCTTTCACCTGCCCCCAGCCACAGACCTGGCTGGAGACCTGGCTTGCAATCTGGTTATGTGCCCTGCCTGGGGAATTGAACCAGGGAACTTTGGGTTCAAAGGCCAGTGCCTTATCCACTGTGCCACCAGCCAGGGCCCTTCTTTTTATATGGAAGAAATTAGTTATCATGAGTTGCAAATATTGTCCCAATTTGTCTTTTGTCTTTCAACCTTGTTTATAGTAATGTTTGCTATGCTGAACATACAGAAACTGCTTTCATTTGTGTGTTTTGTGTATATGGCCAAACCTGGCAATCTTTTCTTTTTGGGCTTCATGTTAAGCCTATAAAAATCCCTCATTACCCTAAGATTATAAAAAGTGCTATCACATTTTCCTTCTAGAGCTCTCATGGTTCCATGCTTCTGCATTTTTGCATTTAATTCTTTAATCCATCCGGAATTCATTTTGGTATAAATTGTAAGGTATGAGTCTAGCTTTATTTTTTCCCAAACAGTTAGCCATTTGTTCCAATAACATTTATTGACCTTTTCCCCATTGATTTTAACTGTCTTATTTAGTTAATTTCCCCCAATTCACTTGACTTTGCTTTTGGACTCCATTCTGTTCCCTCAGCCTATTGTCTATTCCTGTGTCAATAACACATTGTTTAATTTCTGTAACTTAAAATATTTTCTAATAACTGGGGAGGATACTCCTTTAAAATATTAAATTTTGTTTCCACAAGTTTTTTAATTGAGTTGACATTCATGTAACATAACCATTTAAAAAAATCCATTAATGAAAGAGAGAGAGAGAGAAAGAGACATCAATTTGTTGTTCCACATATTTATGTCAACATTGGTTGATTTTTATATGTGCTCTGATTGGGAATCAAACATGCTCTAACCAACTGAGCTACCCAGCCAGGGCCAAAGTTAACCATTTTAAAGTGAACAATTTAGTACATTTCATATTGTCATGCAACCACAATCTCCTTCTGGCTCAAAAACATTTTTTATCACGCTAAAAGTAAACCCTATACCCACTAACCAGTTATTCCACATTCCACCCTCTCCACAAAATTTTAACACAAAAAGGTTGAACTTTTATTATAAAATCTCAGGCTTTAGGTCCATGGTGTACTAAGGAAGCATAACATTAAAGTCCAAGTTCAGAATCATAGAGAAGCCTTACATAGTTAAGGCCATCCTCCAGCATGCCTCTGTGTGTCCCTCAAATTGGCTTATCAGTAGCCCAAGACTCAGCTTGGATTCTGTTCATCTGCAGCTAAATTGCTTTGTGATTTTTCTCAAGCATCTACGACTTGTGTTATTTCTCCACAACAACCTTGTAAACCTACTTTTTCCCCCCCTTTTCTCCAGTTCACCCTTATAACATCTGGTACTGGCTTTACACTGTCACACTCTCATTAAATTATTTTTGATTGATCGTTACCAAAACTTCCATATTGAACTCAGCAGGGTGTCAGGAAACTGCCCAGAGCATGATTTAAATGGGAATAAAGAGGGAATTCAACATATGGCACACTACTTTCAGATATTACTAGCTGCCATTTATTAAGTGCCTATTAATTGCCCTGCCATACACATTATCTTATTTAATTATTGAAACAATTTGCTGGGGTTACAGTTTACTAATGATATTCACAGAGGTTAAGTAACTTGCCTAAAATCCCTAGGCTTAATGTCAAACCAAAACTTTGAATCCAGGTTTGCCTGATTACACAGCACTTTCCACCATGCTATATTTTCTTCATATATTCTCTCTATTAAGGGCTACCCATCATATTATTCCAGCTCATATTTTTACTTTCATTATTATAGGTTTGCTTAGAGGGAACATCTAAGGTCTCTTGCTGAGGCATATAATTAGGATAGTCACGAAGTACCAAAGGATCATTGCTTCTCTCACACATGACCTCATATTATACTCTGGCCAACCTATTAAGGATCAAGTTCATTCTTGGCTTTATTATATCCTGTGTTCTGGATGGAGTCCCATGATGGCTGGCCCAGGTATTACAACTGTCATTTTGGCTGGAGTTGGAGCTGGTAAATGGAATTGAAGCCAGGCGTAGGCTCTGCTGTAAAGATGGGAGACATAATTTTCCTAATGGGGAGGATCCCAGTGGGTGCCTGAGAGCTCCATCTCTTCCCAATCTACTTATACTCAGCATCTCCTTATTTTCTGTCTTCTAGAAAATGTATGAAGCTCAAGGATGTTAGCGAGAACTATATGGAGAAATTGAATGTAAACAAATCAGGAACATATGAATTGGATTTCCCCCAGAAGAGATTCACATTTTAAAGTAGAAGAGAAAATACATGGGACAAAGACCAGATGAGATTTTAAGTATAGGAAGGCAGGGATTTCAGCAAATCTGACTCCATTGGGTATACCCAGTCCAACTTCCCCTTGTAGCTGCAGAAAGACAGGCCATCTCTGGATCAATGTTCTCTAGGGACAGAGGCTCTGGATGTGGGAGTAGAAGTCATGAGTTCATGATGCCAATTTAGGAGTTCTTGTGACCTTTGTGACTGGACAAGACACTTAGTCCTGCTAAACTTCCTCATCTGGTCCTGACTTGTGTGGCTCAGTTAGTTGGGTGTTGTTCCACAATGCAAAAGGTTGTCAGTTCCATTCCCGGTCAGGGCATTTGCTTAGGTTGCCTGCCTAGGTCGTGGGTTTGGTCCCCAGTTTGGGTGTGCAAAAGGCAACTAACTGATAGATGTTTCTTTCTTTCTCTTTCTCCCTCCTTTCCCTCTCTCTGAAATATAAATAAATATCCCCATCTGTTTTTTTAAAAAAGGGGATTTTTGTATATTTTTCTAAAAATATGATAGCATCTTCCCTACCTGCTTATAGATTTTTGTGAAGTTATGGTTAGATTTGTTGTAAACTATTAAGTCATTATCATCATCTAACTATCATAAAGACTTTGGAGAAGTAATAAATGATAATAATGACCAAATTAAGTCCAATGGGCTGACACTTTGTAAAATGCCTGTAAGACTTTTCCTTCAAGGGAATGTTAAAATAAGAACAAACATCAATAACTATTTTTAAAATATTTTAAATTTAATTTTAGAGAGAGGGGAAAGGAAGGAGAAAGTGAGGAAGAGAAACATCAATGTGCGGTTGCCTCTCACATGCCCCCAACCAGGGACCTGGCCCACAACCCAGGCATGTGCCCAGACCAGGACTCAAACCAGTGACTTGTTGGCTCGCAGGCCCACACTCAATCCACTAAGCCACACCAGCCAGAGCTTGATAACTATTTTTATTAAATGACCCTTTAACAGCCCAGCCTCCTAGATGACATAGTCGTTCAGTCAATAATAACAGAAACCCAGTTCCAGTGCTATGTATGAGAGTACTTTGGGGGGGAGGGGTATCGGCAGCATTATTTGTGTGTTGTCTTATGTGCTATTGAGTTGGCTGTGACTCTAGGAAATGCTGTGAATGGGTGCCGTCCACATTGTCCCATTCTCAACAGCCCTGATCAGCTTCTATAGACTCATGCCTGTGGCTTCTTTTATGGAGTCAATCCATCTCATATTTTCTTCCTCTTTTCCTGTCTTTGATTCTCCCCAGCATTACTGTCTTTTCCAAAGAACCTGCCTTCTCATGATGTGTCTGAACTAGGACAGCTTCAGTTTTGTCATTTTTGCCTTCAGTGATGTTCCAGGCTTAATTTTCTCTATGACCCATTTGTTTGTCTTGCTGGAGGTTCAGGATATTATAGAGCTCTCCTCCAGCATCTTATTTCAAGTGAATCATTTTTTTCCCTATCAGCCTTCTTCACTGTCCAACTTTTGCATCCATGCATAATAATTGGAAATAGTCAGATATAGATTATCTTAGCCTTGGTCTCTAATAATATTTTTGTTCTTAGGGATCTTTCCTAATTCTTAAAAATAAGTATTTTAATGCTAGAAGGAAGTTTGGGTATCATTAAGTCCAATTTTCTCATTTTCCAGATAAATTTTAATAAAGGAGGCCCAGTGAAACAACGTAATTTGCCTGAGGCCACACAACAAATGGCTGAGCTGGGGCTCAAACCGGCTTTTAGTCCTCATGCCTTTCACACACTCCTTAACCGTTTTTCAAACTGCAAGTTATAACCTATTAGTAATTGTAAGCTCAATTAGTGAGATGTAACCAGCATTAAAAAAAGGAAGAAGAAGAAGAGAATGGAATAGAAAAGATTAGAGTGCATGGCTGGTAGGAAGGGTGAGTAGTATCTTGAGAAACTTTTGTTTCACTTATATATTTATAGAAGTATATGTGACCTGAGCCATATGTAAAATGTATTTCTTGCTATGGGTTATGGCTTTTAAAAGTCTATAAATAGTCACTCTAAAGGGATATCTATTGTGTCCTCAGATTCTTACACTCTAATGATTCAATAAAAGAATCAATGAATATGAACTAATTGAAGAACCCTTTGAAAACACTACAGAGTAGGTCAATTTGCATTGCTTCTCTTCTCTTCTCAGGGAATGCAGAGATAGCTAGATGCCTGATTGGTAGGGGGTAGATCTGGGAAGAGGTGGCTCCCACAAAATTCTCATTAGCCCCATTTAAAGCTGCAAGTTGTCTTACTTGCATGGAGGCATTTCTCAGAGCTGAGGTTTTTGATAGTAAGGAGTTTGAACTGGTCATTTAGAATATCTTTCAGTTTACCCATGAACCTTGGTATCTCCAAATGTTTATTCCCTATTCTCCTCCCTGCCTCCTTACCCTAGGAGGTACACAAGCTTATTCCATTCCCAAAGGATTGACCAACTAAATGATCCTTGGACTCAGATCAGCATAGGGATAAATACCAGGATTATGTTCTCATGATTATTTCTGTAGGCCTTGCAGACATCCCAGACCAGACAAAAGATAAGCTATTAATAAAACCACTGTCAAAATATAAGAGACCCACACCCTGAGACAGGTGTGGTCCTAATTGGGAAATGCTCAAATTACATAGTTTATTAAATCTATTTAACACAGCAAGAAACAAAGGAAAAGGGATAGGACTACTTCACCAGTCTAGGCTAGGGTACAAGCAGGGTGGAAGAGCCCCACTATCTGAATTTGGGGCTCTTATGTTCTGTATCTCTCTCTGTTGCATCAGCCTTTTCTGCTGATGACATTGCAAGGGCTGGAGTTGACACTCAAGCAAGGGGAACCACAGATGAAAGGTGCACTGAGCCAATGACATACACTTGCTTTTCCAGACAGGTTTGAAGCTTGCTGGGCCATTGCTGTAACCTGCTAATTAGCTTACTGAATAGCCATGAGTATATTTGTTTATCTTTGATGGATTATACAGGGACTGGAATAGATATCATGAAAGAATTAAATTAAAAACTCATGAATATTGAGTGCTCATAGACATTTAATTTATCCTGAATATCAGTGCCTTTGGTATATTTAGTGCCTTGTGTATCTTACGCATGTTCAGGATACACATGTATATATCCTGGACATGCATATTTTGTACTTTTCCTGTATTTAGTATGTCATGACTATGGTACCCAGGTACCTTGTAAATATTAGGCATCTCTTGGTTCTTCCTATCTGTATTTAACACACATGCTCTACTTGCAAACTATTTAACACATCCTATGACCTCTGCCTGTGTCTAAAAAACATTTTGCTTACTAGCTACTTATCCATACTTCCAACATCTTAAAAGTTTCACTCATGTTTTACAAACTACAAACTTATTTAGTTTTTGCAATAGAATTGAATATTCTCAAAGTAAATTTACACTAGAACCTCCCTTTGCTCACACTGCTATTAATGCCTGATCTACCTGCTGTTGCCCCAAGTCTGCTCTTTCTCCAGTATTTCTCATCTCAGAAATAGCATTTCCTGATCTCAGAGGCAACCTTGACAACCAACTCTCCTTATCTTCCTTATATGCAATATGGCATCAAGACCTCACAGTGCTACTCCTAAGATACACAGGGTGGGGCAAAAGTAGGTTTACAGCTGTTCATATGGAAAATAACACAATAATTAATGAGTAATAATACAAGAATAAACTCTGTGTTTTGCATACTCACAACTGTAAACCTACTTTTGCCCCACCCTGCACTTACTTCCATCCACCCCAGTCAAAACCATCATTAGCCTCCTGGGATGGCTGCAATTTGCTGCCACCTCCACCCTTTGCTACATCAATCCTGTTCCGTACAGCATCCCAGAATGATCTTTCTCAGACATCAGTTGAATCATATCATTTCCCTTCTTAAAAACCATTCATTGGTTTCTCATTGAGCTCAGGATCAAATCTGAAGTTCTTATTTTTTTTTTAAGATTTTTATTTATTATTTTTAGACAGAGGGGAAGGGAGAGAGGCAGAGAGGGAGAGAGACATCAATGTATGGTTGCCCCTCACCTGCCTCCAGCCATGGACCTGGCTGGAGACCTGGCCTACGCCCTGGCTGGGGAATCAAACCAGCAACCTCTGGGTTCGCAGGCCTGCACCTTATCCACTGTGTCACCAGCCAGGGCTGAAGTTTTTAATATGGTGTATGCATGGTGTGGCCTGTGTTATTTCTCCAGCCTTACCTAGGCACCCTTTTGCCTTCAAAAGGCTCCTTTACATGATCTTTAGTTTCTTCTTTAAGGTTTTCTATTTCTTTTACTTGGCATATTCTCCTTGCTCAGGACACACCTATCCTCCTTATTCTTCAGGCTTCAGCTTTAATGTGATTTTCTCAGAGATGCCTTTGATGACTCCCTCATCTACTTAGGTCCTGCAATGTTTTCTATCATAACATCCTCTAGTTTTGTTTCCTTCATAGAATTTATTTGGCTGTAATTTATTTTAAAATTGTACAGGCTTCCAAGCCATGAAGTCCCATTAGGGCAGGGATCAAGTCTGTTTTGTTCCCAATAACCCAGGCACCACTTGGTACAATGTCTAGCACACAGTAAGCATTCAATAAATACTAATTGAAAGAACAAATGGGTGTGAGTAAAACAGATTTCCTTAGCCTGATATTTCTAATGTTACTCCTTTTAGGTGGATTTTGTGGTCAGAGTTCTGTGGGTTTTTTAAAGAAGACATTTATTTATTTTCAGAGAAGAGGGGAGGGAGGGAGAAGGAGGGTGAGAAATATCAATGTGTGAGAGAGAAACATCAGTCAGTTGCCTCTCACATGCCCTTAACCAGGGACCAGGCCCAAAACCCAGGCATCATGTGCCCTGACTAGGAATTGAACCCACAGCCCTTCAGTTTGCAGGCCAGTGCTCAACCCACTGAGCCACACCAGCCAGGGCTCTTTACTAAGTTCTTATAGACCCTGACACAGTACATCCTTTGTCTCTCCACAAGCCCTGTTCTTCTCCATATCTTCCTGTCACTAAAGCTTCTCTTCCTCATGGTCTCCCCTTCCTCCATTCCCCATCTAGTCCAGCTTTAATTTAGGTTGCAGAAATGAAGAACTACATTCTCGCCTTGGAGTGCCTTCTACACCAGGCTGCTTATCAAGCAGGTGCCTAGGATTCTTAGGAAGTGGAATTATTACTACTCATTAGTTGGGTGGTTCAGGCAAGTCACATGCTTCTCCAAGCCTCAATTCATTCACCTATAAAATGGTAAGACTTGTTAACATTTATAAAGCACCTATATAAGGTACATAAGTATTGCATATATGATTAAAAAAGCAATAATAGTAGATGCCTACATAACACTTAATGTGTGCCAGTCATACCAAATGCTTTACAAGTATTTATTTACTTCATTGTCACAATTACCCTATGAAAAGGTTATCAACCCTATTTCACAGATGAAAAAACGAAGGTCTCCAAATTAAGTAATTTACCCTAGATTACTCCAGCCAGTGGGTGGTGGGCTTCAAAACTCTGGTAGCTTTGGCTGCAAAGTCCCTGTCTTAACCACTGTCCTATTCTACCCATTACCTCGTAAAATGAGGGAAGCTAGTTAAAAATAATCCCCTAGCATTTTTATAGCACTTTTCCAATTCTAAAGCACTGTTCACATTTTGTACCTTATTTGATCTTCACAACAACCCTAAGGGTAGACATTATTAGCTCAATTTATAGGGCAAGAACTGAGGCTTATTAAGAGGGTCATGTGTCCAAGAGCACACAGCTGGCAAGGGCAGGGTCAGGACTCAAATCCCGGAGTGCCAGCTCTGCTCCCCGTCAGATGCCGCAGGGTACGTCCTGTTCTTTCCAAGTCTCCTCCAGCTCCCACACCGTAGGCTATTCTTTCCCTCTTTCTTTGAGAGGCCCCAGTGTTCCCTCAAAGGAATCTCCTGTTTTGTCAGCCCGCACCCACTTTGCCCAGTGCGCGCTCACAAACAGCAGGGGGTGCTGCAGACCAGCACACGAGAACCGCACCGCCAGTCCTAGGAGCCAGCCCTCATTGGAGGAAACAGCCATAGACTTTCCTGACATTCTCTTCTTTTTAATTTCTTTGTGTTAAAAAAGTCTTAATCAATACTACTTGTCCACCATATAAAATATTAAAGGTACCAATGAGTATACAATGTACCTGCTCCCCAGCTCCCCAGTTCGCCAACCCAAAAGGTTTTCTGGTGTTTCATTCTAGAGATAGTCGATGCTTTTATTACAAGCAAATATGTATTTTTCCCACACAAATGGTAGCGTGCAAACACCTAAGCACACATTATTTTTATTATTCACTCAAATGGTACTATACTACACACACTTATTCTTCCTCTAGTTTTTTGAGGTGATTTATCTTGCTGATCAGTCCATATCGCAGTTCACAATATTTAATCTAATGGTTAAATTACAATCAGTTTACCAGTCCTCCATCCTTTTTTATATCGTATAATTACAAGCCAACCTGCAAATAAAAACACTGTATATAGGCCGCTGTGCACATGTGCCTATTTGCAGAATAAATTTCCAGAAATGAAGTCTCTTGCTTGCAAATTACACATATTTGTTATATTGATCAGCATTGCTAAATCGCCTTGCAGAAGCTACCCATTTATGGCTGGCTGCATCAACAGGGCTTGCAAAGGTCTGTTTCTTACATCCTCACTGACACGAAATCTTATCAAGCTTTTTCATCTTTGCCTATCCCATAGGTGAAAGACAATTTCTCACTGCAGCTTTTATTTCATTTCTCTTAAATTGACCCCTGACTTCTGAGACTCATTCATGCAATCTGTAAGCAATTAATTAGCAGGTGCCTCCCGGGTGCCAGGCACCATGTTGGGGTATCCTCCTCCATCTGTCCTTGCTTTGACTTTCACTGTCTTCCTGCCTGCCATGTGTGTACTAGCCTTCTCATTTCCCCCAAGAAACCATTATCCTTGTTTGGTCATCCTCACCAGGTCAAGCAGGGGTGACCTCTCCTGCTTTCTTCTTTCAGGGCTTAGGAGTGAGGAGAATGTGGTTTCTTGCTTTTTCTCTGTTTCTTAAGACTAATTCCTGTAACCCAATTAAGCAAAGCTGATAGGTGGGCTATCTATGTTGAGGTCAGAGTGAGTCCCCAAGTCTTTGGGCTTCTCAGACACATCCCAACCAATGAGTCAGTCAGTGCTTCAGTTTTCTTATCCCAACCCCTCTAGGGTGCTAGGAAGGTGGACAAAGAGCAGGAACCTGGCCACTTGTTTGTATTCAGTTTACATTGCTTGCTTCATGACTGGCTGGCCAAAACTTCTTCAGATTTGGTGCCAGTTAAATGGAGAATGCAGTATTATTGGAGTAAAGTAGGGAAGATGTGAGGTGAGGATTTAAGTTCTCTCCAACATAGGAAACTTTGGAACCATTCCTCAAAGCCCTCTTCCTTTGGGGGTCCCAGAGCCCTTGACCCCATTGCAGGATAACTACTCCTTCACCTGCTTTCTCTCCGAAATCAACTCTTCTAGAGCTCATGTCTTTCATCTTTGTTCATATTTGTATCTCTCCTCAGAATAAAGGAGGGGAATCAACATACAGGAATTTTAAATATCTTTCCTTCTTTTTTTTTTTTTAAGATTTTATTATTTATTGTTTCCAGAGAGAGAGGAAGGAAGAGAGGCAGAGAGGGAGAGAAACAGCAATGTATGGTTGCCTTTCACCTGCCTCCAGCCATGGATCTGGCTGGAGACCTGGCTTGCAACCTGGTTATATGCCCTGGCGGAGGAATCGAACCAGTGACCTTTGGGTTCGCAGGCCGGCACCTTATCCACTGAGCCACCAGCCAGGGCTGAATATCTTTCTGCCTAACAGTTCCCAAGACAGCATCCTTGCGAAGGGCTGCATCATTCTGTAGTAGCTTATAATGGGACCTCCAGTTTATCCTGTGCACCACGGCTGGGGTTTTCCTCCTAAAGCACACTTCTAATCCAGTCACTGTGGAAGTTCCCTGTGGCCTACTAAATGAAGTGCAAATTCCTTAGCTTGGAATTTAAGGGCCTCTGTGGTGATAGGGCTGCCGTCTACATTTTCAGTTCTTTCTTCCACTACCTCATGCTCCAACTAAACTGAATTACTCAGTGCTTCTCAAGTGTGCAGGTACCTTTATCCAAGCTGGGCCTCCAGTGCCTAGAACATCTTTCTCTCTGCAACCCTTCGTTCACTCCTTCCATCCACCACTGATGTCCTCTTCTCTCTCTCTTCCCACCTTACTTACCCTTTGTTTAAAAACGAAGGTAATCCATTTTTAAAAGAAGGAAAAAAAGAAAAAGAAAATTTACATCTTTTCTAGGCCCTTCTCAAATGTAATGGCTCCCAAAGACTCCTGTTCAAATCCCCCAGCAGGATATAATCTCTTTGCTTAGCTCCCCAGACTTGCTTTTGCTTCGCTATGGCACAGGTCAGCTCTGTCTTGCATCCTCATTCCCACCCCTCTCTCAAAACCATGCCCTAGAAAGCAGAGCTCAGTGAGACCTATAGTCAGTCAATACTTATGGGGCACTCTAAAGTCCCAAGAGCCTCTCCTCGCTGCTGCCTTTCCCACTTTGAGTATGAGAAAAACTGTCCTGCTATCCTGTTTGCTCCTTTTCTGAGGGAAAGTAACTTGGTTGTGTATCTAAATGACTGACAAGAGGAGTGTTTGTTCACTTTGGGTTCCTGGGAGGAGAAATGGGGAGCCATTTCTTTCCTTGCCTTGCGGCCCTGGTTTTTTCTGCACCAGCAGATGGGCACAGACACTTCTCTGTTAAAAGCCCTGTCTGCATTATTACAGGCAAGGCTGGAGGAAGACAACCTGGTCCTTCTTCAGGGCTTTATTCTGGTGCCTTCTGCAGAGGAAAGAATGGTACCTTGGAATTCCAATGTCTGAGTTTTAGTTCTTACTGCACCATTCAAAAGCCACATGACTTAGACCAAGTCCCTTAATCTCTCTCAGCCTAAAAATAGAAATAGCTTCATCATTTCAACCTTCCATGTGGGCTGTTCCGAGTATACCGAAAGAAAAAAAAAATGCACATGACAGAGTTTTGCAAATTATATATTTTAAATGTTATTTATACCTTGCCTGTTGTGCAATGGACTTACAGAAGCTTAAAAAATATATGACCTGGCTGGTGGCACAGTGGATAAGGTGCCAGCCTGCGAACCCAAAGGTAGCTGGTTCAATTCCCAGCCAGAGCACATAACCAGGTTGCAAGCCAGATCTCCAGTCAGGTCCATAGCTGGAGGCAGGTGAAAGGCAACCATAGATTGATGTCTTCCTCCCTCCCTGCTTCTCTCCCTTCCCTTCTCTCTAAAAATAATAAATTATATAT
Organism: Noctilio leporinus; assembly: GCA_004026585.1. NCBI lineage: Eukaryota > Metazoa > Chordata > Mammalia > Chiroptera > Noctilionidae > Noctilio > Noctilio leporinus. Next base: position 19,001 of record PVIW01008333.1, read on the forward strand.
ATACAATGTAAAATGGCATAAATTAAAAGTGAGAGTAAAGCCCTGGCTGGTGGCACAATGGATAAGACGCCAGCCTGCAAACCCAAAGGTCGCTGGTTCAATTCCCCAGCCAGGGCACATAGCCAGGTTGCAAGGCAGGTCTCCAGCCAGATCCTAGCTGGAGGCAGGTGAAAGGCAACCATACATTGATGTCTCTTTCCCTCTCTGCCTCTCTCTCTGAAAATAATAAATAAAATCTTTAAAAAATAAAAAGAAAAATTAAAAAGATCTTTTTTAAAAAAAAGTGAGAGTAAGAGCAGAAGAAAAAAAAAATTGCGAGGATATAATGAGCCAACAAATGAGGGTGTGTTTCCTATGGGTGGATCTCAAGGTTGTTGGTAAACTGTGAAGTGTTATCTGAATTGGCAGAAGGGATCACTTGAGTGGTTGTGGTGTTTCAGGGTATCCAGCATGAAAACTGAAGGCTCATAGTAGGACCGACAAATTCAGATCCAGTTGAACTTGGAAGCTGTTAGGTCCTTCTAATCATCTTATCCATCCTCCCCCACCCCCACCCTTACATAGCAAGCATTACCCACCTCTGGAGACAGACTCACCTACTTCCCACTTAGGCACTCGTTTAAAAAAAAAAAGCCAGTAAAGTTTCATACTGTAAAGTTCCCTCTTTTTTTTTTTTTAAGTTTTTAATTCATTATTTTTAGAGAGAAGGGCAATGTGGGAGGAAGAGGAAGAAGGGGAGAGAAACATCAATGTATGGTTGCCTTTCACCTGCCCCCAGTCACAGACCTGGCTGGAGACCTGGCTTGCAACCTGGTTGTGTGCCCTGACTGGGAATCGAATCAGCAACCTTTGGGTTTTCAGGCCAGAGCCTATCCACTGAGCCACCAGCCAGGACAAGTTCACTCTTTTAAGGTGTACCATTCAATGGCTTTTAGTATACTTGTATACCCTTAACTTTTATTACTGAACACCATACTCATCCAGCCTTCTTTGCTACACAGACTCCCTTTCACCTCTACCCCAATTCTTAATTCCCTAAAAGTCTGGACTCAAATTCTGGAAAAGTTGCCCCATGTCTCCAGCATTTCCTTTGTCTGACCCATCTCTTTGGCTGGGTGCCTCCATTAGATTAGCTGCACTGAAAGTAGTAACTGAATCTGGGGATGGTGGGGAGTGCACAGAAAAGCCACCAGCATGAACTCCACATTTTGTAAGCATAGAGCAACGCCCAGTGAGAATCTAGGCGGCAGGAGGCTGTGGGCAGGACCAGCCCAGGGAGCTGCAGCACTTGACAGATCACATTGTTAGACCATGACTCACTCCCATGGCAGTCTGGAAAACTGAACCTCTCAGCCTGGCCTTCAAAGGAGGACCACTGGGATGGTGGGTGGACCCTCTGAGCAATCCTCTGAGGGCCAGGTTGGGCAAGCAGAGTTGGGACCTCTTAATTGCTGAACTAGACTGTTTCGTGCCCCTTGACCCCACATGACAGTCCCACATGTTAAAAGGTCCTCTGTCAGGAGCCTGAAGGGAGGAAAAAAGGTATCTTCTTTGTGCTTTCCAAAAGAGAAGAGGGAGGTGTCTCAGCTCCTGGGGCTGCCAGAGATCTGGGCTCTGCTGACTAGCTGTAGGGACCCAAATCCCAGGTCTGGAGTTAGTGGCAATCAAGCAGGGCCCCCTAAGGAACTGTTTCATTATTTTCTTCCCCTGTTCAAGGCTGTTCCTTGACATTGTGGTACTTACTTTCTCTTCTCATTCTCCTCTCCTTCTACTCTCTCCTCCTACCCCTCTGGTTCCTCCCTATCATTCTATGTCCTATCCAGGCATCAGCCCATCAGATCTTTCATAATATAAGGAAGAAAGTAGAGTGGGGGAATCTTCCCTTTCCATCTTACTCACTTGGCTTAAGATTCCTTCTGTCTTTTTTTAAAAAGATTTTATTAATTTATTTTTAGAGGGAAAGGGAGGGAGATAAAGAAGGAGAGAAACATCAATGTGTGGTTGTCTTTCCCATGCCTCAAACTGGGGGCCTGGCCCACAACCCAGGTATGTGCCCTGAGTGGGAATCAAACCTGAGGACCCTTTGGTTCCCAGGTTGGCACTCAATCCACTGAGCCACACCAGGCAGGGGAGGATTCCTTCTCTTTTGGGTGCCTATTGAAGTCTGAACCTCCAACAGGGTTGTTTCAGTCCAAAGTTCCGTGGGGCTGTTGAATAATTAATTCCCCTGTGCAACTCCAGCCGATTATACTGCCCTGCTCTCCCTTCGTGCTTGAGCCAGGGCCCGACTGGAGTGATGAGAGAGTGACCCGCAACTCCCTGTCTAATGGGGGAGGCAGAGTTTGTTCTCCGGGAACTCAGTCTGGGGGAGGAACTTAGACTAAAACAATGAAAGACTATTTCACAGAGCAATATGTTCCCAACTGCACATCCTACAAAGCGCTTAACACTTGGAGATTGACTGGGATTTTGGCAAGATTCCTTTAAAAGCTCATTGTTTAAAACCTTTGTGGGAACCATCACATGTATATGGTCACAATTTCTAATACGCGCTAAACAAAGCCAAGTGGAGGGTGTCCACTGTCTATGGAAGCTAATGTTGAGCTGAGTTAAGGGAAGCTGCCCCTGGGTTGAATGTTCTTAAAAGCAAGAAAGACCACCAAATTCAGTGGTCTTTCTGCTACCACAAGCCATTTCCATTGTCTTCAGATAACATGGGGAACACAGGCAGTAGGTGTGGTGGTGAATGGGTTGTGTGGTCAAGTGAGAAAGCTGCAAGATGGTGAGAATTGCTCCATATAATAAGGGAAGAAAGATGAAGTGGACCCAGTGTCTTGAAACAGTATCTCTCTTCTGTGAGAATAGCCAGGTACATCTGAAAGAGAAAGGAGAGGTTCCTATTTTGTGGGGAAATTAGCCACTTACCCAGCGTAGAACACCATGCCAGCCAATAATGACACCTGTGTGGTCATTTTTCCCAGTTACATAAGTACTTGGACCAACTCACTACTCACAACCATCCTGTAAGGCGTGTCACTGTTATCACTCTCATCTCTAAGTGAGAGGTTCTCTATGAGAAGTGAAATCACAGGCAGCTGGCTTACTGCAGGTTTGGGACCAAAGCCCAGGTCTTCTGATTATTAGTCTGGCGGTTGTTCCACTATGCTGCATTGTTACCCCATGAGGCTGGGGTCTAGGGTCAGTATTGATTCTGAGGTCCCCAGGGTAGGCCCCTATCCTTAATCCAAGCAACTGTCCAGTTCAGTGCTTGGGGAAAAGTTAAAAAGGCACATGCTCAGGGTGTGGAGACCCTCTGGCCCCCTTCCCAGGCTTGTCCAGCTATTCTTGGGCTCAATTTTACACCAGCCTCCCACACCCACACACCCCCTCCTAGCCCCAGCTGACTTGGAAGCGGGGAAAAGGAGGCAAGGCCAGAAGGCTTTTGTTTTCCAACGATGGAGAAATGGCTGAAATCCTGGCATCTCCCCCAGAAGACAGAGGCAGCTCTGGATTTCCTGTTGCTCCCAACACGGGCCAGATAATTGGAGACAGATTTTTGGGCCTGGGTTGGGAGGTGAAGCTTGAAGTGTAGTCATCGGGCCTCCTGTGAGACTGTGTGCGCCTACTTTCTTTGTTAATACTGAATGTGTGTGTGTAGAAGCTTGGGTTTTGAAACATTGTGTGTGTCCAAGTGTGTGTGTGTGTGTGTGTGGCACGCCATGTTCCTCGTACTTCTTTGTTAGTGTATAGACCTCTGTGTGTGTGTGTGTATGTGTAAGAAAGAGTGTAAGCACGTGTCTGGGCCACCGGCAGTGGCTCCCTTGTTTTGTTCCTTTTGTAAGAGTCAGTCCAGCCGGGGAGTCCTCACTAGCTCTTTCAGGATCTTATTATTCAAGACTTGGTGATTAAATGTAAAACAATAATTAAGATTAAAAAAAAAAAAAGACAGGAAGGCAGATGGTCTTCATAGAAAGGATATGAGGGATAGAAACAGCCAAAGCACAGGGGACAGCAAAAGGGGACCTTCTTATACGGCAGAAGATCTCTTTGGGGGGGGGCCCTACCTCTCTAGTGGAGAAAGGCACCACACACTTCCAGAGGAGTTCAGCTTTCACCACACTCTGAGGCTGGGCAGGGGAGGGAGCTGCTGTTGCCTTCCTGCCTGAACAGTCACCCTGGAAGGAGAGCCAGGCCCCTTTCTGCTAAGTCCTCTGTGCACATTTACAAATGTAGGGTCTTTTTTTTTTTTTTTTTTTTTTTTTTGCTACAAATGAGATACAGACCAGTTGGGAAGTAGCCTAAATCATAACAACACTTAAGCCATCCAGTGTGTACCTGCTGCATGGTCAACCCTGGGCTTGGCGTTCACTTTACATACATTTTATATCAACATATGTACGTATATGTGTGTATGTAAAACCCACTTATGAGCTGGGTATTAGCTTTCTGCAGTGAAAACTGAGGTTTATGATAAAGTAAGGACTAACTCTCCATGATTCCCCCAAGTGATAATTCTTTTTTTTTCATTTAACAAACATACACTGACACCTATCTTCATCAGGCACCATGCTAGATATCAGAGATGAATAAGACACAGTTCCCACCCTCTCAGATGCCACCCTCTAGGGAGAGAATTCATGATATTCCAAAGATTAAACTTTTACTCTCAGTGCTAGAGAGAGGTGTTTGTTGTGGGGCCGAGAATGTTTCAGACTGGGCCGAGATTTACTCCCAGAATTAGTTGTTCATTTTTTTCTTTTTTAAAAAATTGATTAGTAAGCCCTGGCTGGTAGCACAGTGGATAAGGCGCCGGCCTGTGAACCCAAAGGTCGCAGGTTCGATTCCCCAGCCAGGGCACATAACCAGGTTGCAAGCCAGGTCTCCAGTCAGGCTGTGGCTGGAGGCAGGTGAAAAGCAACCATACATTGATGTATCTTTCCCTCTCTGCCTCTCTTCCTTCCCCCTCTTTCTAAGAATACTTAAATAGAATCTTAAAAAAAAAAAAAATTGATTAGCGAGAGAAAGAGAATAGGAGAAACATTGATTTGATGTTCCACCCGTTTATGCATTCATTGGTCGATTTTTGTATGATCCCTGACCGGAGATTGAACCCACAATCTTGGCATCTGGGGGCAACACTAACCAACTGAGCTATTCGGCCAGGGCTAGTTGTTCCTCGTAAAGACATTTGAAATAAGGACTGGTAGAAGTGGAGGGCAGTAGATGTGTGCTCTGGAGGCTTCAACAGGGAGAGAAGAGCAAGTTACAGTTTGATCACCACCAGTTCACTTCATAGCCCAGAACTCCCTGGGTAGACATGGTGTCCTCAGATGGCCCAGTCCCTCCGGCAAAGGGAAGGAGGGAAGCGGGAGATGCACACATCCTGTCCTCTCTGGGCTGGTCTCTGCAGTCCCCGAGTGGCTCTGGTGCAGGGTGGGGAGGACAGAGTCCCCTACTGGCTCCTGAAGGCCTGACTCAACTCCCTAGTGCAGCCGCCTCAGCATTCTGCCGCCAGCATTCTCTGGCCTAAATCGCTTCCAGTTTGTTTAGTCAAAACCCTTGGCCCCAACATCAAAGCCCCTTTGGAGTTTCTGGGGGTTGTTGTTGTTCTTATATGGTGTTTATTTCAGAGACCGTTCTGCTGTCACCGGCGGTGCAGGGTGGGGCAGCAGGGGCTGCTGGGACCCTAGGGTTTCAGAGAATGAAGTTGGCCTGTGGGGAAGGTGACAGGACAGTTTCCGTGACAACTGCCCCAGAACATTATCTCTCCCAAGCCTGCTACACAGGGGCGCAAAGAGGGAGATTGCCTTTTTCTTTTCCCAGGGGCCCACAGAGGAGCCTTCATTCCCCTCAAATTTATGCCAGACATTTTAGTTTGGGCTTCAGGAGTCAAGCTTTCACCACATCTCCCTTCCCCCACACCAGCCCTCATATTAGGGCCCATGGACTCACTCCAGGCAGACAGTTCTCCACTCCCCAGCTACCAATCTTTGCCCCTCTCTCCCAGACTGGACCCCACCTCCTTCTACACCCCCCCCTCGTCCCCGCCCGCCCCCCGTAGCCTTTCTCCAGGAGAGCCTTCCCTTCCTTTCTGAAATCCGATTGGCTGAATGTGTACTCAGCTATTTGCACTCGCAATAGCGTCCATTGTACTCTGAAATCTGTACTTTCCTCACTTCTGATCCTGCAGGTTCTAATAAGACCCTTTCTTCCTATGACTCGTTCTCCAGTGCCTGGCAAGGGGTATGCACATTTTGAAGAGGTGCTCTGTCCTGGTGAGGTGGGTGGAGAGGCTGCTTTCGTGGGGATGGATAATAAGAATGCAGAGCTGTTGGCTTGAATGGAGGCAGAACTCCCAGGAGTCTCCCAAGGTGGGGGAAATCTGCACTGGATGAAGAGAAAGCCAACTCCAGGCCTTAGCCATTTGCTAGAGCAGGAGCCAAGGAAGGAAAGAGACAAAGGGAAGGAAGAGAGGGAAAGGGGATAGTAGAGAAAAAGAAAGAGGAGGAGAAAGGATAGATAATAGAACCAGGTCTTTGGTAATCAGTTGTTGAACACAATAGATGCCAGCACAGCTCTACTGCTCTTCAAAGACAGCGTCCTCTCTGGGCTGGCTTCCTTCATTCCTAGGGCATTCCTAAGAGCTAGAGGGGTCTGTCTCCAGGCCCTCCTCAGTGATTCTCCTCTCCCTCTACCAACTCATCTGCCTTTGTTTTTCTCCTGTTATCTTCCTGGACTATGCTCTTCCTGCCTTCTTAACTGCCAGTGCTCTCTGAAGTTCCCAGGACAAAAGGAACTTGAAGGGCACCAATGGCCACCTTTGAGCCTCGTTCATTGGATGATACTTTACAGTTGTTGCTGAAAGTGGGAGCTCAGCTGGGAGAGATGGAGGTAAGACTAGGAGTGGATTTAGGCTATCATCCCTGCCATGGGACAGAGGGCAAGGCTCTGAGTCTGAATCTCCTTCACTTTGGCACACACCTGGAGCCAGGAGCTAGGTCTTTACAGGGACTTCAGTTTAGAGACTCGTTCAAGCACAGGGGAACTCCCTGCTCTGTGGACTCTCCCACAGGGAACTTAACTGAGAGTTCCCCCATGATGTGCTAATTTAGAACGCCTGGACATAGGCTCCCTATCCTCAAACCAGTGTCTTCAATGCCCTGAGAAGCTGCTCTCCTGATTAAGGGGCATGTAATTTTAAGTCACTCTCTCCCAGGGTGGCCGATTGGCTCAGTCATACAGGAGGTGCCTCTCTCTCCACCCCAATCCCTTACCCAATGTCCATGCTGCCTTAGCAGACGGCTCCTTAGTTAGTAATGTTAATGTGGCTGCAGCTAGTGATTAAAACCATTGATTGGATGAGGGTTAGTGATCAACATCCCTGGCATACTTGCTAATCCCTAGGAAATATGTTTTTAATAATCATAGGGGAGGAGGTCAGGGTGGGTGGTCATGGGATCTAGTGTCTCCTGTTCCCCCAGCCCTCGGTTCCCATAGTTCCTCCTAGGCAGGCACTGTAAGGGTATGCTGGGCCACTTGGGAAGACTGGCCAACTCTGCAGCAGATGGAGGGGGTGCCTGGTGCACAGCTGCCTCTGCTAGTGGGGCAGGGACAGGGATGGATGTGCCAAGGGTATGGCTGGTGTAGCTAAATGAAGTACCCAGGGTCAAGAGACTTTAGCCACGTGGAAGGATTAATTCTGAGCTCTGTATTGCTCACTCCCGTGCCAAGGGCTCAGTGAGGAACCACGGGTTTCAAGGATCCCCTTACCAAAGCAGTCCAGTTTCAGGCCTCCTTGGTCTCTCCCAGTCAGAAAGGCCTCATGTCAGAAGGGCTCCATCGCCCTTCCCTTAAGTTTCCTGGGCCTCCTGATTGTCCCATTCAGTCATTTAAATTATGTAATGCCTTTAATGATACGTAATTATAACTGTTATATTAACAATATAATAGCGGGCACATAATAAATGTAAACTCTATATTAATATATTATGTGTAATAATATAATTATTATAGTTAACATTTTATTGACTGCCCACTTTGTCAGGCCCTTTATATATATTACCTCTTATGTTCATAACACCCTGCCAAGTAGGCCTTATTATCCTGTTTTATATATGAGAAATCTGAGACTCAGAGAGGTTAACCTGCTCAAGATCATATAACTAATAAGGGGCAGGACCAGTATCAACCCTTGGTCTCTGGCTAATTTCAAACCCATTCTTTTCCAAGCCTAACACTGTAGGAAACTTAAATAACAAAATAATATATCATCAGTGCTATTAAAACACTGATAATCCAGCTCCCTGGACATGGCAGCCTACACACACACACACACACATGCACGCAAATACACACATACTAAAAGTTAGCACAAAATAGTTTTTGGAGGGCTGATACCAGGAAGTGTGGGTGAGGACCCAGAGAATGGCACTGGCAGTAAATGTCCCTGTTTGGAGAAAAGAGGGGCCACCAAAGACAGCAGGGATCCCTGAAGACTTCATGCAGGGGGAAGAGCATAAAGGGTAGGTAGGAGTTGGTAGGGGGACAAGCAGGAGAAAAGGTCACAGGTGGGAATTCAATGGCAGTGAACAGATCAGACTTGTCTAGTCTCTCCTGGTAACTTCTGTCTCCTTACTCACCATCCCTATGAGCAGGCCTGCCCTTAACATTTACAGAGCTTGGGGCAATAATACAAATAAAAGGCCACAGACAAAATTTCTAAATATTTAAAAATTATAGATCAAACGAAGAAATGTTAAATAAGATATATCCTAGTCTCTTATGTTGACAAATCCACTTTCATAATGACTTTGGAGTTCTGCCCTAGAACAAAGTGGTGCTGCCCCTCCCTCTCACCTGCCCCCCTTCCTTGCCACCAACAGTTCCTTTCTGCTCCACTCAGGTGAGGCCAGCTCCCCAGCCCATGTGTGCAAGCCCTATCACCCCAAAGATAGCCATCCCTTGACTACCCCTCAGTCCTGAGGGTATGTACACTTGCATTTGGCCTGCCCTTGGGCGGATGGCTAGGGGAAAAGCTCTGCAGTCCTTGGAAACAGTGTGAGGACACCTCAATTGGGAATATGGGATCAGTGAGAACTTCATCTCAAGGGTAAAACATAAGGGATGTCAAAAAACAAAAACAAAGGTAAATCATGTTTTAATGCAATATTTTAAAAATAAGAATTAATGCAAAAGAGCCATAATAAGCAAAATATCAAAATTTGCAAGAAAGACAGGATCGGTATTACTGATTTCCTTTTTCCCCTCATACTCCAACATGGTTCCACACCACCTTTGGCCAGAAACCCAGAGCATGGATGGCGTCAGAAGGCAGAACGGAGGGGCCCGTGTAGGCTCTGAGTAGGAACATCCCATGGACGCTTTGCTGTGTGGGGCAGGAAGCATCTGGAGGCTCCCAGAACAAGGAACCCTCTTGCCTAGAGCCAAGGGTGATACTTGCCAACTGTCAGCTCCGTAGAATTGTCCAGCATCTAGCAGGGGATCTGGCTTTTAGGAGGCCCTTCATGAATGCCTCTTGAATAAGTAAATGAATACCAGTAACTTTTCTAAAATGATCACAGTCCTATTCATTTCAAAGTTCCTGAGTCAGCAGCTCTCAGTGCAGCCCCAGCACCCCTGTTACCGTGTTAGCTGGGTCAGGGTCATGAGTCAGAAACAGTGATGGGGAACCTGTTATGGCTTAGAGGAGACTGAGCTGGGATCCTAAACGGTTTTGGGAGAAGGAGGCAAGGCCAAGATTGAAGAGAATGTGTGTTCCAGGACGAGATCCAGAAGGGATGGCAGCCAAGGGTCTCATAAACTCAAAAGGACAGGTTTGGAAGGGGCCAGGGCTTATAGCTGGGGTTGGGTGGAGGGAAGAGGAGGCCCAAGGACAGGCTAGGGAATGAGCAGGAGTGGGACGCAGGGAAGAGAACTGTAGAACTGTGAAGCCTGGTAGGGACGGCACAGCATCTGCCTGGAAGAAGTAACTGGGTTGTGTGATTCTGCACAGTGAGTAGGGGCCCTGAGAAGGGGAGTCAAAGCTTTGAGTGGGAATCCCAGAAGCCAAGAACAGGTCAGTTCCTCAAGGAAGGTTCTGGGCAGCCCCCTCTCCACTGACTCAGGTTACATGCTGGTGTTTCCTATTTCAGGCCCTTGCCCAGCCTCCACCCTGTCCTCCCTCCCTCTTGCCCCACCTTCCCCAGGGAGGGACAAACACACTTGATATATGAAGTGTTTCCACCTCCACACTTGGGAGTCCCACAAAGGCTTCAGTGTGTGGCAGTCCCTCCTCCCCTTCCACCCCAGCCCTCCCCTTCCTTCTTCTGTCTGGGAGTCTGGGAATGCCTCCTTTTTCCGGGGGGTGTCAGAGAAAAGGACAGGCAGTGGGTTGGGGAGGTTCCTTTTCCTCCCCAGCCTCATCACCCCAATGGTGGGTGTGGGTGGGTCTGTGTGGGTGAGTGTAGGGGGTCTGGATGATGATCACTGTTTCTTTGGCTTCTGATTAGGACCAGGCTCCAGAGGTTAAAGAGGGGTGGTTGGGACCCAGGTGAAGGTGGGGGTATGTTCAACTTTTGCCTTTTTGCTTACCCTGCCACCTCCTTGCTGCTAAAGCCCCTGCCCACTGGTCAGGAGAGAGCTGCATCCCCCTCTTTTCTCCATACAGGAACCCAGAGAAGAGAGAAAATTGGGTTTTCCAATGCTCTGTGTGTTCCAGGCACCGTGCTAGGCCATTTTACAAAATGAACTCAATTCCTTCCCAGAAAGCTTTTAAGGAGGGCTTTTTTTTTTTTTTTTTTTTTTTTTTAGATTGTATTCATTATTTTCAGAGAGAAGAGGGGGGAGGGAGGAAGAAAGGGAGATCAACACCAATGTATGATTGCCTTTCACCTGCCTCCAGCTGAGGACCTGGCTGGAGACCTGGCTGGCAACCTGGGTATGTGCCCTGACTAGGGAATCGAACCAGTGACCTTTGGGCTCATAGGCTGCCCCCAGTCCTCTGAGCCACACCAGCCAGGGCTGAGGCAGGCATTTTTAATAGCAAGTTAAGTTGGGGTGGTATGGCACAGTGTTTAAGACCATGGACTTGGGTGGTAGAAAGACCTTATGCCAAATTCCAGCTCATGACCCCATTAGCTCCTCGAATGAGGCAAGTTTCTTTACCCCACAAAGCCTCAATTTCCCCATCCCTAACAGAAAGGTATGTCTCTCCAAAGGTTTGCTAGAAGTATTAAATGAGTTATTGTGCATGAAATACCCGGCAAGTGATATGTAGTGCAGGCTAAGATTATTCTCACTGCACAGTTCCATGACTGGGGAGGAGGCAAGGCAGTCCCTGAGATTTCCACTCTTGACAAGGCTGGACTCTGAGGGCAGAAACCCTGGGCCCAGCAGTGGATTTGGATGCTGGATAATGAGGGTGGGCAAATGAAGTGTGTGTACAGGAGAGAAGCCCTTCCAACTGGAAGTACAGATCGGGGGCCCCAGGAGGACACAGACATCCCACATCCCAGCAACACAGTGGGTGGTCTCTCTGGCCAGCTCCTCTGACTCAGGGAGAAGCTGCAGCTGGCTCTGGGCCACACCAGCCACTCACAATGCCAGTGACACCACATGTGTCCATCACTGCAACTCTTCCTGCCACTAATAGTAGAGCGAAGAGTGGAAGTGCGCATAATTGTGTTTGAAGTAATATTTCATGTGTGAACAAATGAGATTATGTGTTGAGCATACAAGCACAGTACTAGGTACTCATGTGGGGATACACTGTGGGTGTGTGTGCCTTACATCTTACCAACATGTGAGGGGTGCCTGTATGCAGACACATTTGTGGTCACACAACTCCCAGACTTACCCTGGGGTCACTAGATGCAGGCATATGCCGTGTGCTAGGATATGTGCATGTGTCCACGTGTGTGACTGCGTGTCAGACAAACCCCCTGAGGCTGGGGCTCTGCAGGAAGGGTCGGACGGCAGTCTGAGACACTTTTCATGTGTCAGGAAAACCAGGCTCCCCTTTCAGGAAGCCTGCCCAAGGTAAATAAACTAGCCCAGTTCCTGGGGCAGAGGGGGCGGCAGCTGGGGATGGGGAAAGAGAGAAGAAGGTGGCTGAGCTGCTGGAGTAGGTCATAAGCAAGGCAGTCAAATGACACCCTTTGACCTTACCCTATGACCCCATCCTACTCTCTGGAAATTCTCTTCCTTTCACTTTATCCTAAGGGGGCTTTGTCCTTTTTCTGTCTTCGGATCCTTTTTTCTCCTTTCCGTCTCTTCTCACTCCTTGCTTTCTTCTCTCCCTTCTCTGTCATCTACCCTTCTGCCTCCAATTCTTTCATTTCCTCCCCACTCTTATGACTCTGGCTGCCTTCAAGTAACCCTCTGCTTCTCTCTCACCTCCACTGCAAGAGCCAAAGCAAGGGTCTACCTATGAGAACAGGTGGTCAGAAATCCCAATGAGCAGCTGTCCATGTGTACAGGTCATTCTTAACTTTTGTCTTTCGGTGCCAGATTGGCTGCAAGCCCCTGAATCTTTTGTGTCCCTTGGCTAATTGACTGCACAGGTTATCAGCACTGTGGCTGGCTCTAAAGCTATGAAGTTGCAGGACACAATGCAATAACAGTGCAGTGATTTCTGGGGGTGGGTGAAGGTGGATGAGGGTCTGTGGGGGATAAATGTTACTGGAAAAAATACAGTAACAAGTGAACCATTAAAAAAATGTTAAGCAGGAAGTGGGAGAAACAAATGGGCTCTGTCTCACTAATGGGAAATCAGAAATTGATCAAACATACATAATGTAAAATAAAACAGCAATAAGGGAATCAGAGAGAAGAATATATATATATTCTCTATATATGTATCTATATCTATTTATATATCTATACCTATATAGGTATTTGAGAGCCTCTCTCATAAGGTAATTAACATAGTCAGAGGGGCAGGCAGGAAAGATTCTCTAAAGAAGTGATTAGCCTAGGTTGGAGGGAAAACTAAGAGTTACCCAGGGTAAGGAATAGAGGAGAGGGGTGTGAATAGGGGCAGATTACTGGATTGTTGTAAGCAGAAAGAACAGCATGTGCAAATGTCCTGAGGCTAGGGGAAATGAGGTCCAGTTGAGTGCTTGAAATAAGGCCTCTGTGGTGAAGAAAGAGAGGGAGCTTAGATGAGGCTGAAGCAGTAGCTTGGACCAAGTCATACACACTCTCACAGGCTGTGTTAAGGATCATTCATCTTAACAAAAGTCAACTTGACAAAATGCCAAAGTATTTCATCATTTTTAAAGTAAAGAAAGTGTGAATTTATTAAGACTTTTAAAGGATTTTATGTTTTGTTTTGTTGTTGTTTTTTTTCACCACAGCACCATCCACACATATTTGAAGAACCATAGAATGCAGATCTGGGAGACAGTGGGAAGTTTCTATAGATGATGCTTAGTCCATTTACGAATTCCCAGGGCCCCCACAGGTTGAAGGTCACTGCACTGAGGAAGAGGGGAAAAGTGAAGATAGAAAATCCCCTCAGTAAGTTGCCAGGGCCTGGGTCAGACAAAAGAAGCCAGGCTGAGCCCAGCTTCACACTCTCTCCTGGAGAATCTGACCCTGGCCCTGTGCCACCCAGCCATGTGCTCAGACCCCAACAGCTGTGGTGGCTTGTGCTGTGGGTTGGGGGAGGACAAGCAGGGGCTGACAGAAGGATGAGACAGCTGAGCAAGAAGAGCAGAAAGAAGGGGTTAGGATGCTACTCAAAATGTGGGCCTGTGGACCAGGTGTGTCTGCATCACCTAGGAACTTGTTGGAAATTCAAGTTCTCAGACTTCACCCTTAACCTACTGACTCAAAATCTCTGAAGTGAGGTGGCTTTCATGGCAATATGTTTTTAACAAGCCCACCAGGTGACTCTCAGGCACTGCTAAAGTTTCAGAACCAGCGGACAGAGGGCAAAATGTTGGTGGCAAGTGCTCTAGGCTGAATCAGAGAAAACTAGGAGTTGAGTCCTCTCTTCTGTCACCCAGCCATCATCTATTGCTGGGTATTCCGTAGGACCCAAGTGTTTTCCATATAAGCCTTTCTGATGAACAGGCACAGAGATGAAAATAATATGGCTCCTCAGGTCCCACCCCCTCTCTAACCTCTTCGCAGTCTCTGTCTGGCCTCGTGTTCTGGGTGGGTGGATGGAGAATACCCCCCCCCCCCACCACCGCCCTCATCTCAGCCCATGTGTGTGGGGTGGAGGAGGGGAAGTGTCTCAGGAGGGGTGTCAGGCGGGGCTTCCTGGCAAACCCAGCTGTCCTTTCCAATCCACACATGCCCCCCCCCCCCAAGCTCTTTCACAACAAGCACACCCAGCAGCTGCAGGAACCATCCAGCCTGGCCCACCTCTAGCCCCAATATCCCCCAGCTCGGGGGAAATGGAGTTCAACCCGTTCTTCCCTGGCAGCCCCTCCCAGACCTCCACAAGGGACCCAGACCCACCACAGCCTGAACCCATGACATCCACTGAACCCTTCTCTCCTTCCTCACAAATCTCTCTTCTTGAAGGTAATGGGGAAAGCTGCCACAAGCCATGTTCTCACCCCACTGCCCCCAGCCTGAGCCCCAAACCCAGCTGTCAGCTCCTCAGGTCACAGCCCATCCCCACTGAACCCCATTCCACACTGTGGGTGGGATCTTATCTCCACAGAGGCCAAGCAGCTGGCTGGACCACCTGCCTCAGGAGAAACCAAATGGAAGGCTGAAGGAAGGGCAGGGGTGGGGGAGGCCCTGAGGGAGAGGAAGTAGGGGTGAGAGGGCTGGGGCCAAGAAGTCTAGGCTGTTAGAGCTGGAAGGGATCTTAGTGGTCAACTAGTGTAGTCTGGACATTTTACAACCTTTTTCCTGGAGGGGAGAGAGAATCAAGGCCCCTGTGCATTGAAAAGTGCTCTCCCTCTGATCCATTATGCTCCACTTCTTTACCCGGGGTCTTCCTCTAGGAGCTTTCTTAGTTAACTCAACATTCCTTTCCACCATCACTCATTCTACTACGGTACTCAGTTCATTAGGTCATCTCATATTTACTCCATGTTTACACATTTTTGTGTTTAAGGAGTGTGTGTGCAAGTGTGGTGTGTGCACACGTCTGTGTCCTGCATCTACCATCAGGCTAGGTTTTCTATAAAGGACAAATGATGTCTCCCTCCCAAAAGAATGGGAGCTCCCTGAGGACAGGGGCCAACTCCCTTAGTAGACTGGAGTTCCTATATTAAATTGAAACTCCAGAATTTTTGTCGGTCTCCTTACCTCCACAATTCCCTTCAACGGAGACAGCCCTGGTGTCAGTCCCTGAGTCATGTGGCCAAGGACATAAGAGCAATGAGGCCCTTGGACAAGGAGTACTCAGTTTAGAAACTATGCATGAAATGGCTAGTGGCTCTTTGGGACATGACTTGAGAATTCTCAAACAGCTGTTTCCATTCCTTGCCCATCCCAAGATTCCAAATTTTTTTCTCACAGTAATGACCAGCCTTGGGGTTCTGTGGTTCCTGTCCTCCTAGGAAATTCTTTGGAGTTTTTTTGAAGGGAGAACACTGTACCTAAGCTGGAGACCCTATAAAGTAATGGAGTCATGTGGGGAATGAGGACAGGAGGAGGGGCCTTTCTTCCATCCCTTGGCCAAGGCCTCTGGGAATGGCTGGGGCAGGTGAGCCCCTCCAAAGTTCCCCAGGCCCCTGCCCCTCACTGACCTTCACTCTCTCACTTGCTCCAGCCCTCCTCACCATCTCCCTGAAGAGTTGAGACTGGAGTTCAGCAAAGGCATCAAAGCTCTCTCTCTCTCTCTCGAAGGAATTGGTCATAGAGCCTTTCTCCCTCTCCCCCAAGAAGAGTGTTGGGATTTTTGTCACAGCTCCCAAGCTGCCAAAGTCCTAATGAAGTTCATTCTGGAACCTTTTTGGTATTATTACCCCAAGCATTCAGCAGCCCCAGCCCAGTCAGAGATGAGGTAGGGCCTGAGTGAACACAGTAAGAACAAGGCGACCTCAGCTCCATCCCAGAGCTCCTCCCACAGCCTCCTCCCTCGCTGCTCTTGGCCTTACAGTACACAGGCCACCTTTATGGATGTCACTCCAAGAGCACATGTGTAACAAGATGCCCAGCAGTGTTTCTTCCTCTACTCTCCATGACAGAGTTGGAGCACTTTCCACATTTGCACTATATCTGTGCATGTGACTAACCCCACCCTACCCCACCCCACCATATCCTATTAAGGATGACATCCTAATGGTCAGGGTCCTTATTCACTTTTGTGGACCCAGTACCCAGCAGAGTTTATGGCATAAGTAGCCATTCAGGTCTGTGGGATGGGTGGATGGATGTACAGTATATACACAGACAGACAAAGGAACATGATCAGTACAACAACCTTATAAGGTGCATGGGACAGACCCTATCCCAATTTGTGGATAAAGGAAGTAAGGCTCACAGAGGTTAAGAAATGTGTCCAAGGGCCCACAAGTAGTCAGTAGAGCTGAAACACCATGCCAGGCTTTTCTTGGTTTCAGCGCACCATCCTTGGTACCATATCCTATAGCACTAGCTTGGAACCAACCCAGGCTCCCATTTTCTACACCCAGGGAGGCACTGTGTGTGTGGTTGAGTAGGCTGAAGGCTATACTAGCCCAGGAAGTGGCATCCCTGATTATTGCTGCAGAATGTGACCTATGCGTTGGCCTCCACACCCCCTCCTCAGCCCTCTTTGTGTACATATTCAAACACTCGAGAAGACAGGAACTGATCCCCTCCTGCTCTCCTCCTGCTAGCTAGGGTGCCAGCAGGAATGGGGGTGGAGACAGGTGAGGATCCCTGAGGGGTACGCAGCATCCCCTCCCAGATCCACTGTGTGCCTCCAGTCCCCCGCAGGTAGGGGCACTTCTGTCAAACTTCACCAAGCCTCTATGGGCCCCTGACATGTGCCCACATCCCTGCCTCCCCACACACATGTGCACCATGCAAGTGAGGTGCAGGGCCCCAAGATATCCAAGCTCCTGTCTGAGACTCAACCAAGTAGGGGGTTGAGGGCTGCAGCCTGGCCTCCTGTAGTAGAGCCCTGTCCCCCTCCACTCCTGTGCAGGGCCCTGGCCCCTCCCGGGGAACAAGGCTGGGATTAATAAGCGCCCGGCTCCCTCACCTAATGGGCTCCAGCTGCACAAACATTCCCAGAATTCAGAGCCGGCTCTGTCTGGGGCAGCCCAGGCCTCAGCCCCAGCATTCCTGGCCCCCTCCCCCTCAAGCCTGGGACAGCTGCTCCGGAACTCCTGGAACTTCGGCAACTGCCTGGGGATCGAATCCCAATTCAGCTTTTCCAGAGGTGGGGGGACACCGGGATGGCTGGGGCTGGGGGTAGTATGGGGTAGGGAGGGGAGGAGAGTAGAAGGGAAAAGGTGAGCAGACTCTGGAGGGACATCTCCGTTCGGCCCTACCTGCCCCTCCCGCTCCTGCTGTGCAGTTCAACCTTCCACCAACACTGCTCACACTCTTAGCAGTAGGAACCAGGGGCCCAGTTCAGTCTTATCTAATTTGTCTCACCAGGCAGTGCCCTTGGCTGGCAATGCCCAGGAGGAGGTGACAGGACAGAAGTGGGAGGAAAGATAAACATCTCCCCTTGTGTTTTAAGAGATCCAGCTGTGTCACCGATGAAATCTGCAGCCTGGCAGGAGCTTCATTCAAACAGATCCTTATCAAGAAGGGGGAGGGGGTGGTAACAGAACAGGAAGAAAGTAAGTGAGGTTCTCACCCTCCCATTATCAACTCAGGGAGAGACATTTGGAGACCCAGTGGCAGGAGTCCTAAGTGGACAAATATGTGCTGTGGTGATGACAGCCCTGAACCTGTCTGTCTTTTCTTTCTCACCTCTGGGTCAAGGGCCAGAATGAGCCATTCAGGTGTCCTTACCCAGTTGCCACCAGTTAGGCTAGTTTGTGGGACAGTATGGGCTAAAGCCAGGTGAGCAGTCCTGTGGCTTGGGTTTGTTTCAGGGTTTCTGTGAATGAGGAGATTGCTGGGGAGCATAGGTGCCTCTAATGGAGGTATGTGTGTGTGTGACTTTCTGTGTGTTCATATGTCTTGGTGCCCAAGCATGAGCAGTTGCATTAAGGGGCACGTCCTGATGGTGTTTGGAAGTGGTTGAGT
Source organism: Noctilio leporinus (assembly GCA_004026585.1). NCBI lineage: Eukaryota > Metazoa > Chordata > Mammalia > Chiroptera > Noctilionidae > Noctilio > Noctilio leporinus. Next base: position 37,160 of record PVIW01008333.1, read on the forward strand.
GTGTGTGAACACAAGCACATCAACCGCTGGTGTTCAGAAATGCTAAAAGTCACACACTCACTAGGAAAGGCTGCCTACTGGTCACCTCCTCTCCCAGCTGGAAGTGCCCCTACCAGAGGCATGTATTAGAGAGAAGCTGGGAAGAGAAAGAGTGGTAAAAGGAAAGGGAGGTGGGTGAGGGTGAGCCCCACAGTAGGCTGTGTAGAGAGCAGAGGGGGCACCTACTTGGAAGTTTAGAAATGTAGGTTCTGGCTTCATGAACCAGCTGGGGACTTTGGACGAGTGACTTCCCTGACCTGGGCCTTCGTTTCCTTACCTTGAATATGAGAAGATTGGATTAGTCTCCCCTGAGTCCCTTCTTAGATTCTACTGTGAATAGAGCTGTGTTTGGGGGCACAGGGGAGAAATGGACTCTGCATAGGTCACAAAGAGCAGTAAACTGGAACCACAAGGAGTATCCCCAGGTCTCCTGGCTCTGGAGGGACCTTTCTGAGGAAGGGAAGTGGTCCCTTCCCTGGGGAACCCTATCTTGTGGCACGCTGAAAGAACTAGATGTGGAGTCAGATAACAGCAGATTCTCCCAACTGGCTAGTTCTTGATGGCAGTCCTGTGTTAGCAGAGAAGAGGGTCACCCCATTTCCCTCATGTACACATAGCAAAGACACACCCTCTACCAACCCCCAGGCCCCTGCAGAAGAACACACACAGACCTTTCTGGTCTTTGTCCCTGTCCATCCCCTGCCCATATAGTATCATTCATTTCCTTGAGGTCCCTGCCATTTTTCCATGGAGGCCGAAAGGACAGGGCTCTCTGAGCTGGTTAACTCATCATTAACATACATCTCCATCCTACGCTCCACCCCCAACTATGGGAACAGCTCCTGACTTGGGGAGAGAAGGTGAAGTGAGACCTTCTCCTTGGGCAGATAGAGAAACTGAAGGGTTTTGGCTGGTGGCAGGATCTTAGGAATTGGACTCAGTTTAGAATTTTCTCCACGTGAACCTCATTAGTTATTCATTTACCACTTAGTAAACGGCTACTTTATATTTTTCCTGAATTAGAAACTGAGGAATTCAAAGAAATAACATTTCCCTCAGGGGTATGAGGTCATAAAAATTTTTTTTTTTAATTCCTTTCCTAAGACTAAAGATAGAATTGAAACCAACCAACCCTAGGCTGACCCAAGGAAATAGTAACCAACTTGCAATTGGATTTTAGACTGTTAATGGGTGCACTAGAAAAACAACAGACAAGGACACCTGAATCTCCTAGACAGGAGAAGCTCTAGATTATAAAGATGCAGGTGTTTAGCAGAGATACTGGGAATCTTAAAATTGAAGGATAGAAAAGCAGTAGTCCATGGGATGGCTCCCTAAGGTAGGGATGGGTAACAAACTGACCTCTTCACATCTCCCTATCACTTTTGGCTGTCTGTTGAATAACAATCCACTCCAAAACTGAGTGACCTAAAATAAGAACAGTCTTTTATTTGCTCATGATTCTGCAATTTGGGTAGGGTTTGGTGTGGACCGCATGCCTCTACTCCCCATGGTGTTGGCTGAACCTGAAGCCTCAGTAGCTCTCCTGGTCCTGGAGCATTCAAGATACTTTAATAATAATACCTCTGGTGCCTCTGAGGGCATGGCTGGAAGAGCTGGGGGCTGGCTGGGCCTCTCTGTTTCCTGTCAGAGTCTCCCACTCTCCAGACCGTGTCTCTCTCCCTCTTTCTATGTAGCCTCTCTTACTTCTTTACATGGTGGCTGGCTTCCAAGAGAGCAAAAGTGGAAGCTGTGCCAGGCCTCTTAAGACCCAGACCTGAACTGTCAGGACATCAATTTTGTTGCATCCTACTCATTAAAGCCAGTCACAAGGCCACCCAGATTCAAAAAGAGAGAGAAACAGATGCAAGTACCAGGAAGGCTTTGCTGGTAGCTATTTTTGCAGACCATCCGCCACATTCTCCCAGCTGCACTCCCCTTTGGTTTCCCCCTGGCGCACCAAACGGTACTATCCTCCCTGGGAAGTCATCCTTAACCCCTTTCTCTTTCATGCCCCATGTCTCATCAGTGCCCAAGTTCTACTGTTTCCACTTCCTTGATGACTCTAAAATCATCCTCATGGGTTCCTACCAACCCCTCTTACCTGGAGTGCTCACTGGCTTCCTAAACAAGTTTCCTGTTTCCATTCTTGCTTCATTACCATGTTGCTTTCCACACTGCAACCAGAGTGATCATTCTATGTTCCAATGATTTTTAGTCTTTATGCTGCTGAAGCAAGCACCGCAATGACCATTCCAAAAGCCACACATATGTGGAGATGGGGGAAGAGGGTGGCAAGGACAGGAGGATAAGGGAGACTTTGATTCATTATGTGCCCTTTTGTACAATGTGTATACCTTTCTAAAAACTAAAACATATAGGTCGCTGGTACAATTCCCAGCCAGGGCAACATAACCAGGTTGCAAGCCAGGTCTCCAGCCAGGTCTGTGGCTGGAGGCAGGTGAAAGGCAACCATACATTGATGCTTGTCTCCTTCTCTGCCTCTCTCCTTTCCCTTCTCTCTGAAAAATAATAAATCTTAAAAACAAAACAAAACAAAACACAACTATAACATCTCTTAAAATGGACTCAAAATCAAAGTTAATGATATATAAAATAAACCAAATCCTCACTGAGTCACTTTTCTACTGAAAACCCCTCCATGATGGCCCATGGTTCCTAGGATAAAGCCTGAACACCTTAATGGAGCTTATGAAGTCCTTTACCATCTGCGCTGCCTGGCCCTGCAGCCTCATCTCTTTCCGCTTTGCACTCTATGCTCCAGCGGAGCAGAACTTCTTGCAGTTCCTTAAAAGCACCATTTTCTCTCTTTCCTTGCAGGTTTTGCACAGGCAACTGCTCACAACACTGTTTTTCAGATCTCAGCTCAGCTGTTTCCTCCAGGAAGTCTTCCATGGTCCATGAAGCTAGGGTTTAGACGCCTCTTCTGTGAATTCCTGTAGCCCCCTGGACTTGACCAGCACTGTACGAATCAAGCTCTATTGTAATTACCTCGTACTTCACCTTGTCTCTCCCTCTAGAGCACACACTTCCAACAGGGCAGGAACCAAGCCTGCCTTGCCCACTGCTATTTCCTGAGTACCTGTGCCTGGTGGAGGAAAGAAAAGGAGGGAGGAAGAGAAGGAAGATAAGCCAATTTATAAGTGGAGCAGCTCAGGATGTGACCAGGATTCAACCATGTGGATGGATCTTATAGACGTTAGATACAAAAGAGGGTGTATTGTAGTGTTCCATTTCTAGAAGTTCTAGCATAGGCAAAATTAATTGATAGGGATAAAAGTCAGAATAGTGGTTACCTCTAGGGCAGTATTCACTGGAAGATGACAAGAAGAAAATGTCATATATCTGGATTTAAGTAGTGTTTACATGAATGTAGATACATGTAAAATATCCATTAATCCAAATTTAAGATTAAAATACACTTCATGCATTTTATTCTATGTTACATTTCAATAATAAGGTAGAAAGGAGAAAAAAGGAAAAAAGAATGTAGAAAGGAAAGAAAGGGAGGAGGGAAGAAGAAAGGAAGAAAGAAAGGAATTATGTATGGTCAGAAATTTAGGTAAATTGCCTAATTGGTAACAGTGGTAAATCATTTATAATCTAGGACTGAGGTACAGAACTAGGATCTGGGCAGAAAAAAAGAGTGTGTGTGTACAATGGAATTCTATATAGCAGAAAGAAAGAAGGAACTTGTACCCTTTGCAACAACTTGGATGGAACTGGAGAGTATTATGCTTAGTGAAATAAGCCAGTCAGTGAAGGACAAATATCATATGATCTCACCCATTACGGGACAATAATGAGCAAAACTAACAAGCAAAACAGAACCAAGTATATGAATATAAGGAATAGGCCTTCAGTGGTCAGGGGGAACGGGGTTGGGGGGAGGGGGGAGGTAGAGACAAAGAAGGGGAGCAGCTTAGACAAGAACCTAGTATAAAGGAACCATGGACATGGACAACAGGTGGGATTGACTTTGGGGGGAATGGGCGGGTGGGGAGGGGGACAGAGGGGAGCAAAAAGGGGATGGATGTAATACAACAACAATAAAATTTTAAAAATAGAAAGAAAAAAAAAAAGAGTGTGTGTGTAAACACATATGTACGTGGAACCTGATAGAAAAGTAATGAAAAAATTTTACCTATATATTCTTCATACATCTACCCATCCCTTCCCAAAGTCTCCACTGATTTTCCACTGCCTGCCTCCTGCCCACCTGCCCTTCTATGCCTTGTGTCCCCTCTCCCCAAATTCACCATACTTTCCTCCTTCCATGTTCTCCTTACCTGTATAGGTGTGCCAGTCCACTGAGCTATGATTGCTCTTTGCTTATGGGACATCTACTCACTCTCATGGGATTCACTGATCCTCCATCTTTCTTTTGATGGCACTTTGCTCGTAACCAAATACCATGTAACTTGACATCTTGTAGATAATAGCTATTTGTGTGTTTCTCTCCCTGTCTGGAATGTAAGCCCTCCTCCAGAAGGCAAGGACAAGATTAGTGCTCAAATCAGCATCTCAAGTTCCCAGCTCTTAGCTGAACATTTCCAACTGCCTACTGGATAGCTCCTCCTCACAGTGTGTTCGAAACTGAGTTTATTACCTCCTTGTGGCAGAGACCATCATGTCCACTAAGCACCCCATGGGATCCCTTGCACTTTCCAATACTCTGTAGTTAGGAGAGGCCACACAAGGCTGGTTCTGGCCAATGAACTATGAGTGGAAGTGATACACATCGTCACTGGGATGGGGTAGGAAAAAGCCCACACACAATCCTCTAGCATCTCTCTCTCTTCTTTTTTCTAGGTAGCTGAGGAGGTGACTGAAGTAGCCATGTGTTCTAAATGATGCAGCTCCAAGATGGTGGAGCCTCTGTCAGCTTGGATCCCTCGGTAGTTTTAACAAAACATTATCTTGTTAAGCCAATGAGATTTTGAAATTATCTTTCACTGTAGCATAATCTACATAATCCTGACGAATAGATTATTCATCCCCAAATCAGCATTTTTAAAATTCCTTCTGCTGGTAAATGGTTTATCATCCACCCAATCATCTCAGCTAGAAGCTACATTAAGCTCCTTCCTCCTTCACCTTCTTCCTGATTTGACAGACAATATGTGGTCCAGGCCTTATTATCCTTTGTTGAATCAAAATTAGCACTCTATCCAGAGATGCATCCTAGCCTCTCTGACTCCTGCCTCCTCTCCCCGTTGAACCTCCATATTGCCTCCAGAATTCTTTCTAATACACAAATCTTATCATGCACTCATCTTAAAAACCACCTACTTTTTATTTTCTAAAGGATAAAAGCCAAAAGCATCTTGACTGCCTAGTCAACCTACCTTGACAGCCTGCCCTGCAACCTAGCACTTTGAAATCCCACCACATGGGATGACCTGTAAGTCCCCAAACATATCAGGCCTTCTTAGCCTCCCAGTCCCTATATAGGCAGGTGTGACACCTGGAATGCCCTTCCTCGCCTTGTCTGCCTGGCAAACCTCTATCCATTCTTTAAAACCCAGCCCTGGCTGGTGGCACAGTGGATAAGGTGCTGGCCTGTGAACCCAAAGGTCGCTGGTTCGATTCCCAGCCAGGGCACATAACCAGGTTGCAAGCCAGGTCTTTAGCTAGGCCCATAGCTGGAGGCAGGTGAAAGGCAACCACACATTGATGTCTCCCTCCCTCTCCCCTTTACCCTCTTTCTAAGAATAATAAAATCTTAAAAAAAAAAAAAAAAAAAAAAAACCCAAATTGAATATCATCTCAATGAAGCTTTATTCATATCTCCAGGCAGAATTATTTTATTCCTCTTTTATTCACCCCAGAACCTTGAAGCCTTCTGTATTAGCATTTTAATAAAATTTTAATAATCCACTTACGAGTTTACATCTCCCACTAGACTGAAAGCTCCTCAGTGGCAGAAATAGTATCATTAATTTTGTACCTCTTGGGCAAAGCAGGTAAAAGCACGTTGAACCCTGGCTGGTGGCAGAGTGGATAAATGCCGGCCTGCGAACCCAAAGGTCGCTGGTTCGATTCCCCAGCCAGGGCACATAACCAGGTCTCCAGCCAGGTCTCCAGCCAGGTCTGTAGCTGGAGGCAGGTGAAAGGCAACCATACATGGATGTCTCTCCCTCTCTCAGTCTCTCTCCCTACTCCTCTCTCTAAAAATAATAATAACTAAAATCTTTAATAAAAAAAAAAAAGCATGTTGAAAGAACAAATGGATAGATGGATTGAGAAAAGAGTCTTCTTATGTTGATTTCTTACTTAATGTATATTGTTTATACCCCAAAATTTCCTTCATATGCAGCATGTTAGTTATCTATTGCTGTGTACAGAATCACCCTAATTTTTTTTAAAGATTTTATTTATTATTTCCAGAGAGAGAGGAAGGGAGAGTGGCAGAGAGGGAGAGAAACATCAATGTATGGTTGCCTTTCACCTGCCCCAAGCTAAGGACCTAGCTGGAGACCTGGATCGCAACCTAGTTATGTGCCCTGGCTGGGGAATCGAACCAGCAACCTTTGGGTTCGCAGGCCGGAGCCTTATCCATTGTGCTACTAGCCAAGGCTGAATTACCCTAAATTTTAGTAGTTTTAAATAGCAAACATTTAGCCCTGGCTGATGTGGTTTGGTGGATTGAGTTCTGGACTGTGAACTGAAAGGTTGCCAGTTCAGTTTCCAGTCAGGGCACATGTCTGGGTTGTGGACCAGGGCCTCATTTGGGGGTGTGTAAGAGAGACAACTGATTGATGTTTCTCTCCCTCTTTTTCTCCCTCCTTTCCCATATCTCTAAAAATAAATAAAATCTTTTTAAAAATAACAAACATTTATTACCTTACAGTTTCAGTGGGTCATGAGGTTGGGCACAACTTAGGTAAGGTGCCTTTGGCCCAACCTATCTTATGAGGTTGCAGTTAAGCTATTTTATGAGGTTGGGGTCCCATTCAAAGACTTGACTAGGATGGGGTGGGGCAAAGAGGTCTGCTTCCACTCTCACTCACCTGGTGTTGGCAGGCCTCTGTCCCTCACCTCACAGTAAGGAGATTACACAGGGACATGAACCCCAGGAAGCAGGGGTCACTGGTACCAACCTAGAAGCTGCTAACCACACGTAATTATATCATTTTTCTACTTTAAATGACATGAAGAATGGAAAAGAAGAGAAAGACCAGAGAAATTCCTAGTACAGGACTTTGAGCCTGGTTAATACCTTTGAAAACAAAACTCCTGATCTCTGAGTTGTTATCGACAGAAATTTTACCTAAGTCTAATGAAAATGAGTATGTGTGCATGCATACTTCTGTGTGTGTGCTTATGTGTACACCCAGAAGTCCTGAGAAGGAGCTAGTCATTTTTTCACATCTACAGTGAATGGCAGAGATTGAAAGAAAGATTTTGGTATGGTGACCTGGGAGAGGAGGCACTATGGTGGTCCAGAGGAGAGGGGTATTGAGATAGAAGACTGTTTTATTCTATTTTTTCCCCCAGACTGAGTCAGCAAACTTAGGATCTGGTTCTGACTTAGACCAGACACTGTGGGGTCCTGTGGTTATTCATTTAACCCTCCTGATTCTCCATTTCTTTATCTGTTTTTAAAATAAGAGTTCAGTCCTATGATCTTTAAGATCCTTTTACTCTTATTCTGGCTGGTGTGACTCAGGAGATTAAGCAATGGCCTGTGAACCAAAAGCTTGCCAGTTCAATTCCCAGTCAGGGCACATGCCTGAGTTGTGTGCCATGTCCCCTGTTGGCGGCCTGCAAGAGGCAGTAGATAGGCAGCCGATTGCATGCACATCTCTCTTTCTCCCTGCCTTCCCCTCTCTCTAAAAATAAATAGGATAAATAAATAAATAATTTTAAAGATCTTTCTACTCTCTATTGTCCTACAGATGAAGGTAAGGGTTTAGGACATGGACTCTGGTGTTAGATTGACTAAATTCAAGTGATAACACTTTTAAGTTGTTTCCTAGAAAAACTACTTAACTGCTGTAGTTTCTGCATCCTCTTCTTTGGAATGAGTTAATACATGCCAAAAACTTAGAACTGTGCCAGATACATAGGAAGTCCTTAATAAACTTATTTAGTATTGGCTATTTGTTTCAGTTATCTATTGCTGATAACAATGTATCCTAAAACTTAGTATCTTAAAACAACAACCACAGCCTGCAAATCCAAGAGTTGCTGGTTCAATTCCCAGCCAGGGCACATACCCAGGTTGCAAGCCAGGTTTCAGCCAGGTCTGTAGCTGGAGGCAGGTGAAAGGCAACCATATATTGCTGTTTCTCTTCCTTTCTTCCTCCCTCCCTTCCCCTCTCTCTAAAAATAATGAGGAAAATCTTTTAAAAATTTTTTATTATATCCCCCAATTTCATGGGTCAGGAACTTGGGTAGGGCTTGATTGGATGATTCTTTTTCTTTTCTTTTCTTTTCTTTTTTTTTTTTTTTTTTTAAGATTTTATTTAATTATTGTTAAAAAGAGGGGAAGAGAGAGAGGTAAAGAGGGAAAGAGAGATCAATGTATGGTTGCTTTTCACCTGCCTCCAGCCACAGACCTGACTGGAGACCTGTTTTGTAACCTTGTTATGTGCCCTGGCTAGGGAATTGAACCTGCGACCTTTGGGTTTGCAGGCCAGCGCCTCATCCACTGTACTGCCAGCCAGGGCTGGATGATTCTTTAATTGCACAGGCAAGATTGAGGATATTTGAGGATTCAGCTAATGGATGTTTTGGTCTGGAGGATTCAGGATGGTTTCATCCACAGGTTTGGTTAACAGGAACGGCTGAAAGGCTGGACTCAGCTAAAACTATTAACCAGAGCTTCTACATGTGACCTCTCTAGCATGGTAGTCTGGGTAGGCTGACTTCTACCCAGGCAGCTCGAAGGGCAAGGATTCCAATGAACAAAGCTAAAGCTGTATGGGCTTTCATGACTGAGACATGAAAGACATAGAGCATCACTTCCACCATATTCAACTGGTCAAAGTAGCCCAGATTTAAGGTGAGATGGCATAGACCCTACCTTTCAAAAGGAAGTGTCAAAGAATTTGAAGTAATGTATCAAAGACACCTCATTTCTTGACGCTTGAGGAAGTTTCTCATGAATCTCAGAGGGGAATCAATGGGAGTCTATCCCTCTTTCTCTGACAAGAAATTGGGGTTCTATTTCCTGAGACTTCAAGGCAACCAATACTCATACCTCTCTGGAGCTGAGCATGTGTACACTCACATATAAATCCATCCATACACACACACAGAGGCACAGTCACCCAGTCAGGTCTGGTACATACATGTAGCCAAGCCCCCCCCCCCCCCCCAATCTCTAGCCATGTCTCAAGTTAGGGAGACCCAAAGTCCTGCCCTAGAATTATTTCCCAGGAAGTTAAACTTCACTGATCATTCATTCCTGCTCCTATTGGTGTGAAAAGGGGAAGAGGTTGTGGGTAGGGATGGAATCCAGTCAGCCATTGATTGGAAATGGGGCATAGATCCAAACCCCACTAACGTTTGCCTTAACATGTCCTTTGGTGTGTGTGTGTGTGTGTGTGTGTGTGTGTAAGTATCTCCCGATTCTGATTGGCTCAAGTCACTAAAGAAATGAGATCTGGTGTTGAAAGCAGGCAGGTTTGGCTCAGACATGTGCTGCAGGGCCAATCCAGCGTGAGATTTAATTTTTGCTGGGGATCAGCCCAAATCCTCACTTAGATCAGCCCTGCCACTCTCCTTCACACTCATTCTATGTCTCAAGCAGGCTCTTCTCACTGTTCCCTGATCATGCCATGTTCTTCCATGGCTTTGCCCATGGTGGTTCTTCTGTATAGAATGCCCTTGTCTTTTCCCTGACAATCCCAGTGCCTGCCTCTTGTGTCACATGACATTACAATTATCTAGTTACATGTTCACTTTCTTCAAGAATAGAGACCATGCTCTATTCAATGCTGTATCCCCAGTGCCTGGCATGGAACAGTTCTCAACAATACCAGGTGAATTAATGATTAAATGAACAGCTATTACTCTCAGAGTCAACAATGATTTGTCCTTCATATCTCTGCTTTGTCCAATTCCACCCCAACTCTCTGGGCCCCTGGGAGGAGAGCAAAGGTCTCAAAGGCTAGGTGGATAGTTTGGGCTGTATTCTTGAGGCCCCAGGGAGACTCTGTAAAGACTCAGAAAACAGGAAGAAATATGGTGCTGAGCTAGAGCAAGGTGGCCAGCAGCCCTAAAGGCTCTTACACTCCTAGTGGGAAAAGTCAGAAAATCTTGCAAGGTTTTATTGGTGTTGGGGAGGATGTCTTAAAGACTTCATGTCTCAATGGAAATGCTCTGTAAACCCACCTGGTCCTGCCAGGTTAAGTGTTAGGGCCTATTGGGAATATTCAGACCTGGGCCTGAGCCAGCACCATCCTGGAAAGAAGATGATTCTGGTTGCTGAAGTAGGAACAGGTACAGTTGAGGAAGAAGTACCCTGGACCAGTATCTTCTCACACTTGAATGTATGAACAAATCCTCTGAGAATCTTGTTAAAAATGCAGCTTCTGATTCAGTAGGTATGAGGTCAGACCCAAGATTCTGCTTTCTAATAAGCACAAGGCAATGGGACTGTTGGGGTAGGTGAGGCATGACAGAAAGAGATGAAATCACACCTTGAGTAGCAAAATCCGTAAACTGGCATTGGGGTTCAGACACTGAGGGCTCAGGACTTAAAGGAAGAGGCTGCCGTCAAGAATGTAAAAGGTCCTGGCTGGTGGCACAGTGGATAAGGCACCAGCCTGCAAACCCAAAGGTCGCTGGTTCAATTCCCAGCCAAGGCACAAAACCAGGTTACAAGCCAGGTCTTCAGCCAGGTCTGTAGCTGGAGGCAGGTGAAAGGCAACCATACATTGATGTCTTTCTCCCTCTCTGCCTCTCTCCCTTTCCCTCTCTCTAAAAATAATAAATAAAATCTTAAAAAAAAAAAAAAAAGTCCAGGAAATGATGCATATAAAATAAAGCCAGCCTGACAAATATCTAGTGTGCTTACCAACTTTTACATTCTTTTTGATTCTGTGATCAATACAGACATCACTAGGGGATTCCAGCACTAACTCTCACTAAAGCAAGAGGATGCCTCAGAATCCACCTGAACACAGTACTTCAGGAAACCACTACCAGTTATCACAGTTGCCCTGAGAAACAACCCCATATGAAGTTCTGGTATGTGGTTAAGAGTCTGATTACCTTTGCTCTGCTCTGACTAGTGAGCTAGATGCCCTTGGAACAGCTGCTTCCTTGAACTTCAGTTACTTTAATATGCTGTAATTTGAGGTAAAGATAGAACTCATTTCATAGTTATTTTGAACATTAAATGCTATTAGGAATGTACAGTGCTTAGCATAATGTCTAGCACATAAAAAGTATTCAAAAAATGACAGCTACCCCTTAGGGCAGGGTGTCAAACTCATTTTCACTGGGGGCCACATCAGCCTTGCGGTTGCCTTCAAAAGGCTGAATACCCTGGCTGGTATGGCTCAGTGGATTGATGCCAGTCCGCAAACCCAAAGGTCACTGGTTGGATTCCCCAGTCAGGGCACATAATCAAGTTGCTAGCCAGGTCTCCAGCCAGGTCCCTTAGCTGGAGACAGGTGAAAGGCAACCATACATTAATGATTCTCTTCCTTTCTTCCTTTGTCCCTGCCCTTCTCTCTGAAAATAATGAATAAAATCTTCAAAAAAAAAAAAAAGGTTGAATGTAATTTTAGGACTGTATAAATGTAACCACTCCTTAACAGTTAAGCAAGCCAGGTAGAAACAAGGTGCCGGGTGGAAGGTGCAGAGCAGGATAAAACAAGGTGGAGGGCAGGATTTGCCCCTTAGGCCTTGTGTCTGCCACCTGTGCCTTAGTGTGTAAATGGTTTGGCTGCACAATTAAAAGGGAGGAGGTGAGTGGTTGCATGGAAAAGAGGAAGACACCCTGGCTGGTGTGGCTCAGTGGATTAAGTGTTGGCCTGCAAACTGAAGAGTTACCAGTTCAATTCCCAGTCAGGGCACATGCCTGGGTTGCCAGCTGGATCCCCAGAAGTGGGTGTGCAAAAGCCAAATGCACGTTGATGTTTCTCTCCCTCTCTTTCTCCTTCTCTTCACCTCTCTTAAAAATAAGTGAATAAAAATCTTTTAAAAAAAAATCTTTTTTTAAAGCCCTGGCTGGTAGCACAGTGGTTAAGGCGCCGGCCTGCGAACCCAAAGGTCGCAGGTTCGATTCCCCAGCCAGGGCACATAACCAGGTTGCAAACCAGGTCTCCAGTCAGGTCTGTGGCTGGAGGCAGGTGAAACGCAACCGTACATTGATGTCTGTCTTCCTCTCTCCCTTCCCCTTTCTCTAAAAATAATAAATAAAATCTTTCAAAAAATGTTAAAAAAAAAAAAAATCTTTTTTTAAATAAAGAAGACAAAGGAGAAAGGAGCCAGAGAGTTAAGGGAAGGAAAGAATGGTGGACAAAGGCTGGAAGATTTCCAGCTTTCTCTGGATGGAACAGAGCTTCCTAATGGTACTAATGCTCTTAGTTCAGAAGGGGTGGATGACACTTGTCATCCTGAAATATTTGAGTTCAGATCTTATCAAGGAAAACCTTTCAAGAATTTAAAATGCTCAAAAAGGAGGCTATTTCCTTGCAGGTCATCTCTGAGTTTTATTATCGTTCAGTTATATTAAAACCCAGAGAACTGATCATGAAAATGATTTTCATCCATAAAAGTATAAATTGTATCTGGTGGAGATGCAATTGATTACTGCCCAGGGGATATTACCTAGTTTTATATTAAGCAAAATTTATTTCAGCATTATTGACGACCTAGCTACGTTTCTGTTGAGTTCTCTTTGAATTTCTCATTGGTCCCCACATTAATGAATGAGTTAAATGAAAAGTTTAACATGTTCATTGTATGTGTGTATGAGAATAATTATTCTGCCTTGTAGAAAAAACATTCTTTAACTTTCTTGTTGGCAGTGAAGATTGAGCAGGAGGCTTCTAAGACAATTTTCCCCACATGCTCCAAACATTAGACTACATGTCAAGCTTATAAGGTATCATCCCCAATTTCATTCATTGTTTTACACTGTCCAAATAGGTATATCATGATTCCATGTTTGAGCCTGGACACAGTCTCAAACACTTACATAGCAAGCTTGTTTAACCAAACACATACTAAACAAACTCCGAAGGTACCACACTTAATACTTATCCATTCATTTGGTCCATAAACCAAACACAATTGATTGTGGGCAGGGGTTGAATTTGTGCATCTCTAGAGCTTAGCAAGTGTTTGACTTGTGGTAAGCACTAAATACTCATCTATAGGCCAACACATAAATGAATACACTTAACTATCATTTATTAAGCACTTACTATGTGCCAGGCACTGGGCACTGCTTTAAACATTTTACTTGAATTTGTTTAATCCCTAAACCAGTCTTGCAAGGTAAGTATAATTACTTTTCCCTTTTACAGATAATGCACTGAGGGGGTTAATTAACTTGCCCAGAGTCAATAGCTAGCAAGGGGCTGAGGCAGGATTCAAGCCTGGTGGTCTGGCTCCAGAGCCTGTGATCTGGGGCACCTCCTCTGTGCCAGGCATTTTGCTGGGCACAGAGAAATAGAGATAAAAAACCAGATACAGACTCTCCCTCAAGGAGGTCACAGTTAAGAAAGGAGATGGATAACTAACAGTAATGGGATATGGTGTGATGAGAGAATGCAATGTGGGAATGATATTGGCCTAGCATATAGCTGTCTACAGAGGGGCCACCTGACCCCAGGTAAATTCTGTGACAGTAGTAGCTAATATCCAGGCTGGGGAAAGGAAAGGGCATTAGGGCCACAGGAATAGATGGGCCAAGTTGTGGAACATGATTGGTCTGAAAATATAAGAGTTCGAGGTTGGAACTTAGAAGTGTAGGGAAGTGAGTCTAAAAAGCTAGAAGCCAGATCCAGATCTTGGAAAGGTTTACATGCTGAGTGAGGAGGAACACTCCTTGGAGGCCTTGCGGGATTTTAAGCAAGAGTGTTAGAAGCTTGGACTCCACTCTTTCCTCCTCCCCACCCACAGGACGTTAAACCCAATATTCAGAATTCCCTAAAAGCCACATTCCTCCTGAGAGAGTTCCTTGGGAGGCCTAGACCTAGAGAGAAATGCCCTTTGAGTCCGGGACACACCCATTGCCACCTGGGAGCTGCGTCTGGGAATGTTCTCCCTCCCTTCCACAATTCCTGTTGTCACCTCCCACCCCCGCCCCAGCATGGCCACTTCTGACCCACTCCCTCCTGTCACATTTCCCCTTGAGGGTGATGCCAGAGATGAAAATTAAGCACCCTTACTTCCTTTTCCACCCTCTGACTCCACCATTTCAATCAGCTGCAGGGCCTGGCACATCCTAAACCCCAGTCAGAGAAAGAAGAATAGAGACACTGGGGCTTTCTGGGGGAGCCGTGGCTCCCGGCTCTCCCCTCCCCTGCACCGGGCTAAGGCTGGTGATTAGCTGGGTTAATTATATCCAAGCCATTTCCGATTGGCACAAGCCCACCCACCCACAAAGCCTGTCCAGAAGGCATGCAGACTGGGCCAGGGTCAGGATGCCAGGGCACCACCTAACTTGGAAGAGGTCCTGACCCCCGCAACGGACAAACAGAGCGTGGTTGTCCTGCCCCCGCCCCGGGACCTCTACCCCTCCCCTCACCCCAGGTTTCCTCATCCCCATCCTCCTTTTTTCATGTCCCTACACAAATCCCTTTCCCTCCCCTCTCCCCCAAGGTTTGGAATGAAATCATGGGGCTCTGAGTTCCGCACGAGGCCCCGACATAAACACTCTGATTGGGGCTAATTACAAGGGCCAGGTTGGGAGGCTGGAGCCTTCAGAAAGCTTGGCTTTCAAACAAAGGACCCAGGGCTCAGCCCCCAGCCCAGGCCGGCTCCTCTCCAGGCTTCATTAGGAATAAGGAGGGGGCCCCGGGGCATGGGCGGTCCTCTCTAAACCAGTCAATGGTCTCTGGGCTTGTTTCTTGTCCCAAGTCCCATCTTGTCCTTTCCCCAGGCCTCAAACCTCAGCCCTTCCCATATGTCCTGGAAAAGCAGCAAGTCTGCAGAAGAAGGCAAGGCAGCCAGGGAGGGGCACTCAGGCTGTGAGCCTGAGGATGGGGCAGCGCAGGGAAAGGGGGAGGCACTGGGGAAGCCAGCTGTGACAGCCCTAGCCCTAATTAGCCAGCTTCAAAGCCAGCTGGAAAGAGAGCCCGCCCACCTGCGTGCCCTGCTCACTCAGGCGGGTAAGACATTTCTGTCCTAATCAGAGGAGAGGGGGAGAAAATCACTGTCCACCACCACCCTGAGGAGCCTCCAGACTGTGAGCTGGCGCCCTGAGTTAGGTAGAAAAACTAGGAGCACAAGAAATCATTCTATCCTGTAAAAACTGCCCGTAACAATAGGTTAAAAAGTTCTCAAGAAATGCACATCCTTTGATCCAAGGATTCTACAGTATTTTTAGGAATTAATGCTAAATAATTGGAAGAGTGCTACAATTTGTTGAGCTTCTACTGTGTGTGGGCTCTGTACATGGACCTTCTGATCTAATCCTTACGACAATCTTGCCAGAGGACAGTTACTGTGGCCTTTTTATAGATGAGGGCTAAACTCAGAGCCAGGCCCTTTCTCATGTCAAATCCTGTACTCTACACATAGCTGGTCTATATGTTTCTGTCTTCCTCCTTTTTCCTCGTGACTAAAAATGTATTACACATTCATTCCTCTGCTACATCTAGATAACTTGTTCCCTGAGGAAGAAACAGGATTGAGTGAATAATCTGGTGTGGGGTGTTCCTGGTTTTGCAGGCCTGATGGTTTTCCCTTCTATATACCTTTTCCATAGCAGAGGTGATGAAAAGATTGGGGACACAGAGTCTGAGAGGGTAAAAGTTGCCCCTTGGAGAAGTGAAAATATCCAGAAATCAAGACTAGAAAATATCTGAACCCCTGCCTGCGAACCCAAAGGTTGCTGGTTCGATTCCCCAGTCAGGGCACATAACCAGGTTGAAGCCAGGTCTCCAGCCATGTCCTTAGCTGGAGGCAGGTGAAAAGCAACCATACATTGATGCTTCTCTCCCTTTCTGCCCTTGTCTCTGAAAATAATGAATAAAATCTTTAAAAAAATAAAGAAAAGATCTGAACCAGGAATTGGAAATAGCTTGGGGACAGGGTATATTCATGGGGGTCTGATCATTTTCTCCCAGAACTATAGATTTTTCAGGTTCTCAGAGGAGTCAGTAGACCCCAGCCTAACATCCATTTAGAAGGTGAGTCCAAAAAAGGAGAGGATCCTACTACAATAAGCAGTGAGATTATCAGAGCAGTGACGCCTAGGAAGTGGTAGAAGTTTGGCTGGTCTCTGCTAGCCAGCCACATGCCACATGCACCCTGGGACAGACCCCACTTCCAGGATCTAGCTCAGATCTGGGGTTCCCAACACCTTGTAGAGGCTTTTGAAATAATCCAGATGTCAGCAGCTTCAGAGCCTATTGATCCTGGCTCTTTGGGGATGTTCAGAAGAATTTTGTTTTGGAAAACTTTACTGTCCTTTTCTGGGACTGGCTTTTTTAAAGGACAAAGAGTTTATAACTAATGGAAATGTTTTTTTCAGGAGGGGAATCTGAGGAGGGGGACAGAAAAAGCCAGAATCTGATCAATGAGGGAAGAGTCTGGAGGAGAGATGTCCTGAATCTTGAAAACCAGCAGCCTTGCTCCTATGTGGGATAGGGTAAGGGTGGGAGGTCAGGTAGAAAGCAACTTTGGTCTGAGACCTATCCCAGGCCTAGGGCCTCAGGTGAAGGGTTTTCCTTCTAGGCCCTTGATCCTCCACCAAAGCCGCCCTCTTCCAAAGGGAGGCACCAATCTACTTACAACTACCCATAGGGTGGCCGAGAGATGTGCAGAAGCAGACCTCCAAGTCCATGTGTTTAACTGGGTTTTCCAAACAGGAGTCGAAACCCATCTCCAGGTGTGTCAGTGAGCTTGGTTGGGTCTCTGCTCCAGGCACTTTCTCCTCTAAATTCCCCATACCATGGGCTAACTCTTACCTCCCTTCCTCTAACAGTTTCTTTAGAACAATAAAAGCAGCCATGGAGGGGGCTCCCTACTACTCTCTGTAAGGTTGTTCAGTCTTGGCTCCCCCTTGGAGAAGGGGGAGACATCCACAAGTCCTTTCCCTTTAAAGAGACAATTATCATCTATCCTCCTGCTACCATCATAAAACCTATTTATTTTCAGTTTTCTTGGGCCCTCTTCTGTTGGTGGGAGATTTTTGAGGGAGGGGGTTAAGAATAATCCTTACCAAAATTCTCTCCCTCCCACCACCACTTGGGGAAGGAAAAGGTCATTGTTGCTCATCTACCAACCCCCCCCCCCCCAGCTGCTAGCATGGGTACCAACTGACAAATGCACCTTAAGCACACAGAGCTGGGGTGCTGGGGCCTTAGACGTGGGAGATGTTCCTCCCCAAATCTTCAACAGAGACCAGCACTCCTCTTTCCACTGGGTTCCAGCCAACCACTAGAAAATCTACACCCCACACTCCCATGCACAGGCTTTCACCCTTCTTTCCAGAAGTACTCACAATTTCTTTGTAATTTAACTCTTTCCGGCAGCTTTTGTGAGGTTCCTTTAGAATCAAATCCTGAGACAAATGGAACCTAAGCCTGGTGACACCTTACTCGCCTACTTCCTAGATAGTTGAGGGACTCTTATGTTGGGATTTCACATGTATCATCATTTAAGGAAAAGCTAGTTTTAATGTATTAGGCTTGCCACCAGCACCAATGATTTGGGGGAAGGTTATATACTTTGGGAAAGGGGCTCTGCTGAAATCCTCAGACTTCATACAATTCCAAACAAAGCCCCACATACGACTTCAATTACCACCAAACATTTCCAGATCCCCTCCCCCAACATAAACTAACACACGCAAACACTTGAAAGTAGGGGTTCTAACTTACTTTCTCTCTTGTCCCAAAGGCTGCCAACAAAGGGTGGTAAGATACAATTTTCCCCATCACCGTTTAGCTAAAAAAGCAAGGTCTGGAGCGGGAACCTCTTCTCCACCCCCTCCCCAAAGGAGCAATTGGGGGGAGAGTGAAGGAGGAGGTGTGGTTTGGTTAAACTAATAAAATGTTACAACCCTGTTAAATACAATTAAAGGGCTAGATCTCCAGAAGATAATTAAATGCACTTTATTATTATGATTATTAGCTTTTAATTTGCACTATTATCAAGAAACAGGAAATGGCGAAAAATTGAGTTCTGTGGCATATTTGTCCCACCCACCCCCTTGGTCCTGAAATCAATTCTTTGGAATTAAAATTCTAAAATATTCCAAATAGTTGAGGGAGATTATGTGTATTGGAAACTGCAATTCTCATACCAGTGTCAAAGATACTTTAAGAAAAAGTCTTGACTTTTATTTGTAGGGGGTAGGGGGAAGATAAGAAACATCTGTTATAAACATTCTATCAATCTTGTGATATAGAATGTCATGTAAACACTCAACCCCGCCCCCACAGTCACAAAGAGCCTGCCCAGAGCCCTCTTCCAAAGCAAAGATATCCACCTTTCCCCACCCCCACCCCCACCCCCACCCCTTTCTGGACAAGTTTGAAAATAAACCAGTCTTTTGTCAAAAGAAAAACTAAAAATCCCACCAACCCATCTGTCCCCTCCCTCCAACCCCATTTTTTTAATTGTTAAAAAAAAAAAAAAAAAAAAGCCCTTAACAATAAAAAATCACACATAACATACAAACCACCCCACAAACTGCTAACCTGAATGCCAGAGAAGATATTCGATTGAGGGAGTGGGATTGGGGTGCAATCTGAGTTGGGGAATTAGGGAAAGGATGCAAGGGTGTCACCAAACCCTGACATTTGCAAGCTAATAATACTCCTCCCCCGCCCCCCCTAAAGATGTAAGGGGTCAGGATCGGCATTCAAGGTAGTGGGGGTGGGGGGCTTAGTTTCAAAACACTCATCACAAAGCACTTTCGGCCCACTCCAAGCGCTTGGGGCAGTGAGTTGAAAAGAAGAAAAGCTAAGGAAGAGAAAGATCTTCCTGCCTTCCGGGGAGTGGGCCGACCGGGTGGAGGCCATTCCACGCACGCTCTAGGCCCTCTTCTCACCACCCCACCCGTTAGTCTGGAGTTTTTTCCCCCCAAGTCTTCATCTCCGTTGGGAATGTTCTAATAAAGATCGAGTGAAGGAGACAAGTGCGGAGAGAAAGGGGGAAAGAGAAATAAAGCAGGAAGAATCCAAGTCTTGCTCAAAAATATTCACCGGCTTCCCCAGGCCCAGCCTCAGAGAGAAGGCTCACCAATTTGGCTTTAGAAGTTACAAGTAACAAACCAGTCAACAACTCTCCCAGCAGGTTGAGCCTTGCCAAATCACCAAAAACTCCTAACAAAAGTGGGGGGTGGTGTTTGAAAGGGCGCTGAAGAAAGGCGAGGACCCTTCAACTCTTCCTCCCCCAAGTCCTCACCCCTGGCGCCCGTCGCTTTTTCTTTCTTTTTTTTGGCTTTCTGCTTTTAAATAGAAAATATATAATAAATTTACAAAGACTATTTACAGTTTTAATTACGAACCTGGTGGGGGTGTTGGGCAGTTATGTTTAAAAAGCGACCTAAAAAAAGAAATGGTTTCGATTGTTCTTTATTTAAAAAAATAAAATAAGGAGTCTGTAGGAGCCCCCCCACCCGGGGCAGAGGAAAGCGCGGTGCGGCCCAGACCTGGGGACACCCCCTCACACGGTGGTCTCGCCGTGCCGGCTGTTGGTGAGACGCGTGTAGAATTTCCTCCACGAGTGCAGCGTCTTGCCGGACCAGATCCAGAAGCCCGACGTGATGCCCACGATGAGCGTCATGAGGTATTTGATCATATAGACGGTGAAGTCGGGAGACATGCGCGGCGTGTAGTGCGCTGGGCACGGGATGGCCAGGCTCTTGCAGTGCTGGCTCACCCACGAGCGCTCCCAGTGCTCTCGAAAGGCCTGCTCATAGAAGTAGCAGGCGATGACGATAGTGGCAGGCACCGTGTAGAGCACCGAGAAGACGCCGATGCGCACCATGAGCCGCTCCAGCTTCTCCGTCTTTGTGCCGTCGTGCTTCATGATGGTACGGATGCGGAAGAGTGACACGAAACCGGCCAGGAGGAAGGACGTGCCTATGAACAGGTACACGAAGAGCGGCGCCAGCACGAAGCCCCGCAGCGGGTCCAGGCTATTGAGGCCTACAAAGCACACGCCGCTCAGCAGGTCGCCGTCAATCTGGCCCATGGCCAGGATAGTGATTGTCTTGACCGCAGGCACGGCCCACGCGGCCAGGTGAAAGTACTGCGAGTTGGCCTCGATTGCCTCGTGGCCCCACTTCATGCCCGCGGCCAGGAACCAGGTGAGCGACAGGATGACCCACCAGATGGAACTGGCCATACTAAAGAAGTAGAGCATCATAAAGAGGATGGTGCAGCCCTCCTTCTTGGTGCCCTGAACCACCGTGCGGTAGCCGTCCTCAGAGAAGCGCTCGTTGCACACCACACGCTCCTGGAGCACGAAGCCCGCGATATAAGCAACGGACACCATAGTGTAGCAGCCGGACAGAAAGATGATGGGCCGTTCGGGGTAGCGGAAGCGCTGCATGTCCACTAGGTATGTAGTAACGGTGAAAAAAGTTGAGGCACAGCACAGCACTGACCAGGTGAGGATCCAGAGGCGCGCAAAACGCGTTTCCTCCTGCGAGAAGAACATTGAGCCGTCAGGCCGCGCCGGCTCGCAGGGCGCCGCGCAGTCGCGCTCACCCAGGAACTTGTAGCTGAGATAGGAAGGCACCTTCAGCACGCGCGGGCAGTGGAATGGGTGTTCCAGCGTGGCGTAGCGCGGGGGCGAGCCTCCGCCGCCCGGGCCGCCTGGGGTACCCCCAGCACCCGGCTGCAGGCCGGGTGGTGGCGCAGTGGTGAGTAGCGCGGGCGCACCGTCCTCGGAGTGGTTCTGGCCCACGCAGATCTGCTCCGCACCGTGGCGCGGGAAGTGCTCGCAGCGCAAACGTTCGGGCCACTGGAAACCGAACTTGTTCATGAGTGCCTCGCAGCCCTGACGCGCGCGCTCGCAAATGGAGCGACAGGGCGGAATGGCCTGCTCCAGCACTGTGCACACGGGTGCGTACATGGAGCACAAGAAGAAGCGCAGTTCGGGCGAGCACTGCACTTTCACCAACGGGTAGAATTGGTGCACCTCCAGACCCGCGTCCTCCTGGTTCGTGTGGCCCAGCAGGTTGGGCATAATGGTCTGGTTGTAGGCTATGTCCGTGCACAGCGGGATGGAGATGGGCTGGCAGAAGCCGTGGTCCGGAATGGAGATACCCTTCTCTCCGTGGAACTGGGCCGGCCCCGCAGCGGGCAGCAGCAGCAACGGCAGCAGCAGGCGGGGCAGGGCGCTGCGGGGCCGCATGCTGGCCGCCGCCCCCCACCCGGCTCCGGGGCGGCCCCCCGCCCCCGCCCCCAGTCCGGAGACCGCGCGCCTTCCCTGCCGCCGCCTCACCGCGGCGGCCGCCTCCCGCGCCTCTCTGCAAACTTTGCTCGCGGCCGCAGAGTTGGGGAGGCCGGGCGGGGGAGGGGGCGGCGCGCCTGCCCGCTAGCTCGCCTATTTCGGACTGAGCAGCCGGAGACACAGAGCGCTGCTTGCTCTCTCTCCTCTTCTTCCTCCGCCTCTCGCCTCTCTTGCCTCTCCCCTCCCTTCTACGCCCAGCGACTCCTTTGTGCCTTCCTCCAGCCCTCACCTCGGCCTCTCCGATCCCAATTAGTCGGTTTCAAGGGGGCCCCCGCCGGCGGCCCCGCCCTCTCTTCAGCCCCCCAAAAAAGGGAACCTTGAAACCGCCCCGTCGAGCTCTAAGCACCATCCCAAAATGTGCTCTCGGCCAATCAGATTTAAACCCGAGGACCAGCCCGGAGGGCGGGATTGGTCGACCACAATATAATGAGATCAGAAACCAGATGCCAACAAAACTTTACCCCCTCCTTTTGCTTTTTAAAGAGACATGCTATTATTATATTAAGGGCTGTTTGCCCAGTATGGGATTTCTCCCGAGTCGCGGAGACGAAGTCTGTAGACATTTATTCCCCAGCACTGGAGCGGACTCAAGCTACTCAAACCTGGATCACTTTTCTTCCGGCGGGGGGGGGGGGCAAGGCGCTCTCCAGGGTAGGGCCTCTTTAAATCCTTGCCTCCACCCCTGCTCCTCGAACCCCACCTATTTCAGTCCAATTTTTCAGATCAAGTGAAAAATCTCAAGTTAAAAAAAAAAAAAAAAAAAACTTTTAAGAGATACTTTTAAAAAGCTAAGAGGTAACAGACTTTTATCTCATCTCCTTCTCATGGTGTCCAGACAAAAGTTTCACTTCACTCTCCCTATATGTAGAACCTAGGAGTTCGCCTTGCCCCGCCCCTACATACACTCTTAAATAACCTTCTGAAAAATGAGATCCTGTCTCTTTAAGAGGCTCTTAAAGGAGCCTGGACTCCGGGGCGTAATTGCCCCGTAGCGAGCACAAAGGAGCCCATTATGGTTCTTTGTGTTCGGTGGCACCTCAAAGTGAGAAAACTCAGGAACTTAGAGGCCCTGAGCTGAGGGGTTGGGGCAGGGGTGGGAGGAGGTGAGGTGAAGGAGAATGGCCGGGAGCTGGGGCTTCTCTCTCCCCCTTCTTCCGAGGCAAATCTTAATTATGCAAAGTAAAGTTTAGTTGCCATAAGGAGGAGGTCTTAATCGAAGGTTAATGGTAGGGGGTGGAGGATTACGGGCAGTTTTGAGTGAAGAGATGACTTTCTTAGGCCGTTTGGGGGAATTTTACTCCTCTCTCCCCAGCTCTGCCTCCGCCCCCTAAAAAGCTTCCAGATCCCGTCTCCTGGGAGAGAGGAGAGTTTTACCCAGATCTTAAGTGATTCCACACCAGAAAGGGGTGGTGTGAGTGGCGAGGGAGGAGCTTGGGGGTTGTGGATTATCACCTCCTCCTATCTCTCACCTGGTTTGGGGTGAGTGGCGGTGGCCAGCAGGGTTTTTGCTAGTTTAAAAGGGCTTTCTTCTTTTTTGCCTTTCTAGGATTTTAAATATGAAGGTGGGGGGTCTGGGGAGGAGAGGAGGGATTTGCATGTAAATCTCTGGGGCCTGATACTGGATGATGGATCAATTATTTCTATTGTCTCTTCAGAGGGTCACTTAAAAAGAAGAAAGAAAATTGAGTTTAGAAAACCTCTTTGCTTCTCAGTATGGACCAAATCCTCCCAGCTTGGTGAACTGTTTTACGTACCAATCTAGAAAAGATTGCCTTAAAAAAAAAAAAATGGAAAGAAGGAGTGAGGAGAAGAAAAATCTAAGCGGATACATACAACAGATCCAGATTTGACAGGATTTGATTTGTTTTTCTTGATTGAATGATAAATCATGTACAGATTTTTCAGGTTCTTTACAATCGTATCCTGGAGAAACGACCTTTTCATTACTTTAGGAAAAACGTTTGCATTGAAAACCAGGATAGTTCTACTTTTATTCAGGAGCCACCTGGGGATGGGAAAGTTGTATTCTCCTACTCCACCTGGCCTAAGCTAAGCCTGAGGTGCTGCTCCTTCAGATCTCCTCTCCTACTTTACCTCCTCCAGGGCTTCTTTAGAGCTGATGCCAAGCCTCAGAGCTGAGCAGTGTAAAACAAAAATGAGTAAGAGAGGCTCCTAGACTTCATGCAGGAAATTGAGAACAAATCTCCAATGGAAATGCAGCATCTTCAATTTCCTTCCATAACAAACTTGTTTTCCTGCCCTAAGACCAGGCTTGAGTGACACCCTTCCCCAGCTGCTCCCAAAGGCAAACGCTCAGGGCTGGAGCCGGAAAAAAGAAATAAAAGACATTTTTTCATTCATTCAGTCTAGCTTATATTCCTCTGGCACACTTTTATTGAGTTTTCTGATTTCAAGCCATGGTGGCAAGTTGTAGGGAATATAGAAAAAGGGTAGCCCTGGCTGGTGGCACAGTGGATAAGGTGCCAGCCTGCAAACCCAAAGGTCGATGGTTTGATTCCTCAGCCAGGGCACGTAACCAGATTGCAAGCCAGGTCTCCAGCCAGGTCCTAGCTGGAGGCAGGTGAAAGGCAACCATACATTGATGTCTTTCTCCCTCTCTGCCTCTCTCCCTTCTCCTCTCTCTGGAAATAATAAGTAAAATCTTTAAAAAAAGAGAAGAAAAGAAAAGAAAAATGGCAGCATCCCTGCCCTTCAAGAGTCTGAAAGTGATTCTATGAAAATCTTACATTTATCTAGCATTTTTTTTACCAGAAAAATTTTTATTAATAGTGTTAACAAATGAAGCACCTTAAAAAAATTATTACTCATCCCTTTTCATTTCCAAAGCATATAGTCAAATTAATTAACCTGAATAATAATCACACAGGCTAGGAGACCACCATCTAGGATATCCTGGATACCTTCCTGATGAGCATGCAAAAATACTACTTAACAGTGGTATGGCCATTGTCACAATCTCAGAAAGAATAGTTTCTTCCTGCTGAAAAGCAGAAAGATTCACCTACCTTCTTCCTCTAGGTTCTTATAGTCGGTCTCTTTTTTTTTTTTTTTAATTTTATTGTTGTTGTATTACATCCATCCCCTTTTTGCTCCACTCTGTCCCCCTCCCCACCCACCCATTCCCCCCAAAGTCAATCCCACCTGTTGTCCATGTCCATGGTTCCTTTATACTAGGTTCTTGTCTAAGCTGCTCCCCTTCTTTGCCTCTGCCTCCCCCCTCCCCCCAACCCCGTTCCCCCTGACCACTGAAGGCCTATTTCTTGTATTCATACACTTGGTTCTGTTTTGCTTGTTGTTAGTTTTGTTTATTATTGTCCCGTAATGGGTAAGATCATATGATATTTGTCCTTCACTGACTGGCTTATTTCACTAAGCATAATACTCTCCAGT